>JADRCD010225988.1:0-10482 GCA_019843815.1 Montemys delectorum
GAAAGAGGAGACTCGAGGAAAGGGCAGTCCCAGACCTTGACGTGACCTTGAGCATCAGCTTGGCTAAGTTGGGAAGTATCTAGAAAAGCCTTAGCTTCCTCTCTGAAGATACTTCCAGCCATCATTGTCTGGGAACTGGGGGAGACCTGGCCTGTCTGCGACACTTTCCCAGAGATTGGGGCTCAGACAGAGTTAAAAGAGAAGGCCAGCTAATGCGAGGATCCCTTTCTTTGCTACCTGTCCCCGCAGTAAGTAGCTTTCCAATACGTTCCCACTGCCACAGTGATCTGCCTCGCCATGGACCCGAGACCAACAGATCCAAGGATTGTTGATCAACAGCTCAGAAACCCTGAACCAAAGCAAGCTCGTATCCTCTTCAATTGTTTTTGTGACAGTGACCAGAAGACAACTGTTACAGGAAGGTAGTTCTGGGTGTTTAAGCAGAGCTTGCTGAGTGGTTCTGTGGGAATCCAGGAGAGAAGCTACCAGTGAATTCCAGTAAGAAGTGAACTAGCCGTTCACATTAGGTTGTAGCAAGGACTTTCCCTGCACTTTATTCATGTCCAAAAACCACTGAGGCAAGCTGAGTTTGAAGGGGACAAACGAATCTGGCAGCACCAATGTTCAGGCTGTGGTGTGGTCATTGGTGACAGCTTTAGTAAAATTTATACTGAGAATTATTGGCCAAAGCTGGGAATAAAAGTTTAAAATCCTGCAAGATGGTTCAGTAGGTAAAAGGTGCCTGCTGCTTGAGTGGACTTGAGTTCCTGTCCTGACTTCCTTTGATGATGAACTGTGATGTGGAAGCCTAAATCAAAGAAACCCTTTCCTTCCAACCTTACTTTTTCATTATGGGTGCTTCTTTGTTGCAATAGAAACCGTAACTAAGACAATGGGGTTGAGTGTTTGCATGAGTGTACGTAGTATAGGTGTCTATGGGGTATGTGCCAGTGTATGTGTGTGTGAACATGTGTCTGAAAGCACATATATGTACCTGTGGGGGTGTGAGTGTATGTAGTACGCATGTATATATGTGCCTCTGTGAATGTGTGTGTCTCAGTGTACATAGCATACATGTGCATGGGGTACATGCCTCTGTGTGTGTGTATACATAGTATGCATGTGTATGGAGTATGTACCTTTGTGGCTGTGGGTGTGGGTGAGAATGTACATCATATGCTTGTGTCCAGGATGTGTACCTCTGTTGGTGTGGGGGTGCACTTGTGCACGTGTGCAAAGGCCAGAGAGAGAGACATTGAGCATCTCCCTCTATCATCCCCCCCCCCTTATGCTTGTGAGGCAGGAACTCTCCTTAGACCTGGAGCTGGGCAGGCAGCCCACCCCAGCCTTCCTCTTGTCTCCTCTTTCCTGAGTACTGGTTTTCCAGGCATGTTCAGGAGTACTGGATCATTGGGCTTATGCAGCAAGCGCTCTTAGCCATCAAGTAGACTCTCTGATCCCAGACTTTTGTCCTGTTAACTGGTGGTACTGTGTCTTATGTCACCACAACAAAGATTCCGACTGAGAAGGGCTGAGCCCTGGGGAACCGAGTCCTAATAAATCCTCGAGTTGTTTACCTTAGGCATTTTGCTACATGGCAGAAAACCTATCAGACGTCACCTGTCTGTTGAAGACCTTGAGAGACAAGCTGGTGCCTCTGCAGGAAGCAGAGCTTTTGCGGCACGTGCCCTGGGCTGACTTACAGCATCCACACTTCCCCTGGCGCCCCAGTCAGAGCTGCCCTGCAGATCCTGGGCTGGCTAGACCTGAAGTTGCTGTGTTGATTTCTTTCACCCACTTAGTCACCCTGTCTCAGTTAGCTACTGCTGCATGACAAATGGTCCCCAACTGAGGAGTTTGTAATAGTGACCATTGATTGAGCTCATTCAAGAGTGAAGGGCAAAGCCATGTTCACATTTGCTGCCCAGGCTCAGCTAGTTGGTAGCCAGGGAGACATTTCCCTTGGAAACTCTTACAAACTGGAGCAATGTTCACACATTAGTCTCCACTACTTGTCAGGCAAAGCCCTCAAGTCTAGCTCCACTCCAGTGTCACCTTCTCCTTCTCCCTCTTAACATTTCCTAGATGGAGACAGTGCTGGGTTATCTGGCCAGTTATCTGGCCAGTTCTCTGGCTGGGAACAAAGGACTTCTCTCTGTCTACTAGCGATCTATCTTATGAGGAGGCCTCAGGTCCTCTCTGTGACCACACACAACTTGACCAACCTCTCTGGGCTTGCAAAAAGACTATGAGACAAGAGGATGGAAGAGAAGGGTGATAGTGGCTTGTCCAGAGGGACAACACTCCGCTGTGGCAGACGATGCAGCCTGCTCATCTAGCCAGCTCACGCCGGTAGCATAACTGTGCCAGACACTCAGACAGACTAGTGGGCAGCAGGAACAGCTTGTCCCTGAAACATTGGGGCTGGGGTTCCTGGGCCTGTGCCATGTGGGGTCCTGTCACCTCCTCTGGGCGCCACACTGGAGATAGGGCCCCTTGGGACTATGCCACCTAGACACCAAGGCAGTGGCTTTGCAAGGACTTTGGCTCAGCTCTTAGAGCTCAGACACCCCCCCACCCCCGGTCTAGTTGAAAGTCAGGAGCCTCTCCTATTGCAGCAGGGACACAACCGAGCTGGCCCAAGCAAAAACTTGGCTTTAACAGTCTTAGAGCAGAAAATACGGAGGCTGACACAGTGCTTCCTCAGGCATGTCCGCCTCCTGGGCTCAGCCATGTCCCCAGGCTTGTCTTTCTACTTCCTCTGATGGAGACCTGTGTTCCCATTGACAAGGAGAGCCCAGCTGTGTCCCTTTCTGCTGAAGGGGCAATGTCTCAATGTTCTGAGACCCAGAATGGACACTCCATGTCTCCCCGGAGCTTGGACCATCTTGAACCTCTCCTGCCTGCAGGAGTGGCTGCTTAGGGTGGCAGTGGTATCCTGGTTCACTTTCAGAGCTGAGAGCAGGGTCTACCCCACTGAAGAAACAGTGTGCCCTTCCCACTCTGCTTCCCCTCCCTCAAGGGTGGGATCCTCCGAGACTACAGCCAGTAGACTGAGAGAGAGGAAGGGAGGTGAGAACAACCCGGGGTGATGGAGACCTCAAGAGTGAGAACAACAGAGAAACGGAGTTCAGGAAGAAAGGAGATAGGCTTCAGGAAGCAGCTAGTTTAGTTGAGGGAGGACAGACAAAGGCTTTTCAAACCTTTGAGGGTGAGTAGGGGCTATTGGGGTGGGTGCATAACATTGGTCAGGGTTGGGTGCTGGGAATGCCCCATTTGCATAGAGGAATTCCGAGTGCTTTCTGGACATGACTTTATAAGAAGAGACCAAGTTTAACTTGGCTGTTACTATGTGACTTCCTCTGGTATGGGCAAAGGTTGGGGATTCAGGACATGTAGGCCAAGGTAGGGGAGGGAGTGGTCCCATTTCCTACTGTTGATGAGATTTCTGGGGTTGCTCCAGACTGGCTCTTCCTAGTTCCATGTTTCCCCTGATTCACAGCAGTAGAGGGGTGCAGGTCTCAGGAGAAAACTGTATGCTCTCTCCAAAAAGGTGGTGCCTTAGAGTACTGCTAGGTGCCAGAGGGCATAGGCCAGCAGGATCAGGAAACATCTGTCTTCCTGGTATGGTGTGGGTCCCATGAATGGAATCAGCAACAGGGTGAGGAGCTAGCCAGGATGCCTGGGGCAGGGAGAAGAGAAATCTTCAGACCCAGAGGTCACAACCTCCAAAGAAGCCAGTCCTAGTAAGCAGGGACTGAGGTTAGACCATTTTCTCTCTATCCTACTGATTCCTGTGGGTCATGCATCAGCCAGATAATAAAGGACTTGGAATGAGTGGACATCAAAGGGCAAAGAGAGTCAGCAGCACCCAGCCACCCCCACCCCCTGCTGGTGGGGATATACTGAACCAGCTGTGTTCTCAGCTGCACAGAGAGATCATAATCTACTCCAAGGCACACTAGGCCCAAATACAAGAGTGAGGATGCTATAGAGTGAAAGGAAAGGGAAGTGTCCTGGGTTGAGGCAGAACGACCTGGCAGACAGGGTGACACAGACTCACCGTGGATAATGACCTCTTAGTGACATCCAAGCAGCCAAGAACCAGGTGCTCTGGAGAAGTGAGCTGGGGTAAGGTGGCTTCCAAATCACCATAGCCATGCCAGTTGTCACATAATGTTGTGTGGGATGGGTGGGCAGATGGCCCCGAGAAAGAAGAGTTAGATGCACCTAGCACACGGATAAATTCCAAGGGATCAATCTCACCATCCCCCACTAAGAAACACAGAACAGAGTCTCAGATTCCTGTGTAAGGAATCCCTGTGTAAAGATAAGCCATAAGGGTCAGATTCCTGTGGCTAAAGAGCTGGTGTCACCAAAAAAACAAAACAAAACAAAACAAAAACCCCACTGCTTTGATAAATGGTTCTAAAAACACAGCTTTGACCTGGAGATATCTTATTCCATGGGGGTTACTGTGGGCAGGGGTATTCAACAAATATACAAAGAGCTTATACTCATGTGAAGCAGATATGCAGAGATAAGCAAGACACTTTTGTCTTCACAGCCTGGTCAGCAGGGTGGCATGTGGTTTCTACCATTCTGAGTGGAGCTGGTATTTTGTGTGGTTCCCACGTGCCCATCTCTCAAATGAGTGAGGTGAGGGAACTTTTCCACAGAAGTGAGAGCCATTTCACTGCCTCCATCCCAGGGGCAGGCTCTACAGGGCCTGCCCTGCACTTTGACCTTCGGAAGCTCATTAATGTTCTACACGGTCAATTCAATTACAATAATGAGCATGAGAAAGAGGGAAATAATGTGGAAGCCTTAGGACAAATATGTTTTGAGAACACTGCCCTGGTGGAAATGAGGAGGTGAGCTGGGTGTCCCCAGCGCTGGGGACAGAAAGAGAAGAGGGAGTGCAGATGGTGGGGTAATGAAAGAGACAGATACACTCAGAGCTTGGTGCATGTGTGTGTGTGTGTGTGTGTGTGTGTGTGTGTGTGTGTGTGCGTGTGGAATTTGCATGTGCACTTGTGTGTGTGTGCATGTGTGTGTATGTGCCTGTGCTTGTGTGTGTGCATGTATGTGTGTGTGTGTGCATGTGTATGTGTGGTATTTGTATGTGCACATGTGTGTGTATGTGCCTATGCTTGTGTGTATATGTGTGTGTGTGTGTGTGTGTGGTGTTTGCACATGCACTTGTATACACATACCTGTGGAGGCCAGAGATTAATGTTAGGTCTTTCTATTTTTCTCAACATTATATTTTTAAGGATTTACTTAGGTAATTTTATTCCATGTGTACGGATTTTGTCTGCATGTATTTCTGTTCATCAGAGAGGGTACTGGATCCCTTGAACTGGAGTTACAGGTGGTTGTGAACTGCCATGTTGTCTCTGGGAACTGAAGCCAGGTTTTCTGCAAAAGAGCAAGTGCTTTTGACCACTGAGCCATTTCCTCAACACCTTTACCATACATTTTGAGAGATAGTGTCCCCCATTGAACCTGGAGCTCGCCGATTGGCTAGGCTGACTGGGATTGACCTGTCTACTCCCACAGGCACTAGAATTAAAAACACTCTGCCCAGCTTTTTCATGGTTTCTAGGGATCAAACTCAGAACCTCATGCTTGTATAGCAAGTGCTTCGTCTCCACAGTCCAGAACTTCCTTTTAGTCCAGGGGTGCTATAGCCTCCCTGGCAGTGGGTAGATGCCTCTAGGTTTGTAGATGTATACATGTGTCCCTACAGCTGGAAGAAGAGACATTCTGAAATCAGAGAGCCTTCAGGGAGGATGTGGAATCGGTGTGAACACAAGATTTACAACTGAACACTCATATATTTGTCCATGTGTACTGTGTATATCTGTGTGTACTGTGTGCCTGTGTTTATACTGTGTGTGTCTGTGTGTACTGTGTGTGTCTATGTGAACTATGTGTGCCTGTGTGAACTGTGTATGCCTATGTGTACTGTGTATACCTGTGTGTCCTGTGTATGCGTGTGTGTACTGTGCGTGCCTACTTGTGTTGTTGTGCCTGCATGTCCTGTGTGAACTGTATGCCTGTGTAGGTTCTGTGTGTACTGTGTTTATCTGTATGTATTTTTGTGTACCTGTGTGTACTGTGTGCCTGTGTGAACTGTGTGTGCCTCTGTGTATCTGTATATATTGTGTATACTGTGTGTACTGTGTGAACTGTATGTACATGGGTAGAATCTGTGTGTCTGTGTACTGTGTGTGTCTGTGTGCCTGTGTGAACTGTGTGTGTACTGTGGGAACTGTGTGTTCCTGTGTGTTTTGTGTGTGCCTGTGTGTTCTGTGTGTATTGTGTGAGCTGTGAGAGCTGTGTGTGTGCCTGTGTATTTTGTGTGTGCCTGTGTGAACTGTGTGTGCCTGTGTGTTCTGTGTGTGTCTATGTGTTCTGTGTGTGTCTGTGTGAACTGTGTGTCTGTGTGTGCCTGTGTGTTCTGTGTGTGCCTGTGTGAATTGTGTGTGCCTGTGTGTTCTGTGTGTGCCTGTGTGTTCTGTGTGTGCCTGTGTGAACTATGTGTGCCTGTGTGTTCTGTGTGTGCCTGTGTGTTCTGTGTGTGTCTGTGTGAACTGTGTGTGCCTGTGTGTTCTGTGTGTCCCTGTGTGTTCTGTGTGTGCCTGTGTGAACTGTGCATGAGAGTTGCTGAAAAAAATCACACCTGGCCCTGACCCTTCTTCAAGGCTGAGTAACTTATTAGAACTTCAGTGACAGTGGAAATGTTGGAATGCTGCAGGGCCAGAGCCGAATTACAATTTATCTTGGTCTGTCTTCAGTTCTCTTTAAAGCCATTCCTTGCCTACCTCTGCGTCTGATCCAACACCCCGTGACTAGCAAATGAACCTTTTGGAATGTACAAACAGAACCCTAGTTTCCACCAACCAAAAGGCTATGAACGCCATGAGATAGCATCTGAGGCCTCTAGCTGAGCCGTCTCACTCTGCTTCCCTCCACCCACTTCAGTGTTTCCACCAGACATATTATTGAAAGGTGCCTTGAGTTATGAGTTTCTTTGTTCTGTTACTATAAAAACTTTGTGAAATCACTTCCAAGTTGGGGCATGGAATTTGGGATGACCTAAATCTGTGTGTCCAGGCTGTGGTCATATTTGACTTTAGAATAGACTATCTCTTATGCTCTTTGAGATGAGAACTGTGTTTTTGAGTTGACAGTAAGTGTGTGTGTGTGTGTGTGCTGATGTGTCTGTCTCTACGTACACACAAGTTCATGTGACACACAAGTTCACAAGTTTATGACACTCTGTATACTGCCTGGGTAAATCTCTTGTCTGTTTAAAGGCCATTTAAAACCCTGTCTGATGCTGGCACCTAGGTCTTAGTTTCTGAAGCATTTCCTACAAAAAAACAACCAAAAAAAAAAAAAAAAAGGAATCCTAAAAGAAGCCAAGATTCCTGGGAGAAATGGCAGAGTTTAGGGCTGGGGCAAGAAATGTACAAAATTAGACAGGAACATCTTGATGTGCCAGAAAGTAAAGAAGTGTGCAATTTAAGACACTGGTCACAGAGACACGGGTGCCGCTTGAGGTGACCTCTTCAGTCAAATCTGGACCAAATGGCACCAAAATAGTGATGGGTGGCACTGAGATTTAAACTGGAGAGATGTGGATCCACTAGTACATGCAAGTAATAGACAAGAGAGGTGATGGATGGAAGATAGATGATATGCAGCTAGATGATGGATGAATAGGTAGATAAATGGTAGATAGATAGATAGATAGATAGATAGATGACTGCATAGATTAATGGATGAATGATAGATCCATAGATAGATAGATGATTGACAGAGAGTAGACAGTTGATATATATGCATATACATATATATATAGAGATAGATAGATGATAGATGATTGATAGATGAGATAGGTAAGTAATTGATAGGTATAGCTATACATTGATGGATGATAGATTCAGAAGTGATTAATAGATCATAATAGATAAATTGATAGATGATAGATAGGTAGATAGATTAGATAGTGTTTGAATGGATAATGGCAGGTGATGGACAGATGAGGGATGGGTAGAAGTGGATGATGGGTAAGGGGATGGAGCGATGATGAGACAGCGGACTGCTATTTCTGAAGTGAGCTGGGTGGTGACTGGATCCTGGGAAGCGTTGCCTTGGAAGCCTACCTTTTACAGCAGCAGCAGGATAGATTAAAGAAGCATGAAGGACACTAACTAGAGGGCAAGTAGAGAGAGGGAACAGGCTTCTATGTCTGAGTGTGTCTGCCAGGGAGTTTGCAAGTTTCCAGGAGACAAGAGCAGAGAAACTAGACAACCCTTGACCAGCTCATCAGAATAAAGATGAATGCAGCCTATGAAATCAGCATGGTGGGAGAGGCAGCCAGGTCCTGAGACAGGAAAAAAAAAATCACAGCTCAGCATAGCAGCTGAAGATGGGTACCCTCAGTATCCTCCCTGGGAAACCCAGCGTGCCCAGGGAGATGGCTCAGGAAGAGAATGCTGCACTTTTCAAAGCTGTTTTGAACCCAAAACACAAAAAAGACAGACTGTAGGAATGTCCTCGAGGGAAAGACAGAAGACGCAATGCCTGGCCTAGCCTGGAGGTGACATCTGGGGAGACCCATTAGAAAGGGTGATGCAGGGATGCTGGCCAACCCAAGATGTGACAGCAGGCAGATTATACCACTCATGCTGAGACTGTTGGGTGCTAGAGACAGGCCTTATAGAAGAGGCAAGGACTGTGGTGACTGCAACAATCTGTATAGTTTACAAAACTGTCCCAGGCATGAGGATGGTGAACGCTGAACACAAGAGCCAGAGCCAAGGAGGCAAGGTGGTGAGTCTCAGTTAAACACATGATGCTTTGGCTGTGTGTTTGTTTATTTGTTACATCTTTGTAGTTTCAACCCATTCTCATGACAGCATCCTGTGAAACCTCAAGCTCTGGACATGTGAAAACCTCTACTGCCTACCCAGCCCTTGGGCTCAGCATTGTAACATAAGGGTTAACACTAAACACTGTCTTGTCCTGTGACCAGAGCATGTGTTGTTTGTCCATCCATTCTTACATGGGCACTCGTACTGTGCCCACCACTCACTGTGAACAGTGCAGCCGAGAACGCATGTGTGAAGTGCCTGCTCCCACTCCTTCTGGGCGTGTGCTCAGTAGTGAGACTGCTGCTGGGTGATAAAGCCACTGTTTGCTTGCTGGTTGGTTTAGTGAAGTGTTGGGGATGGAACACAGGGTATGCATGGTAGGTAATTGCTCTATTGCTCAGCCACGCCCTAACCTTTATTTATTTATTTATTTATTTATTTATTTACTTTTAGACAGAGTCTCTCTATGCAGCCCTGGCTGACCCAGAACTTAGCATGTAGACCAGGCTGACCTCAAATTCATAGTGATATGCTTGCCTCTGCCTCCTAAGTGCTGATATTAAAGATGTGTACCACTATATCTAGCTTATTGATCTCCTTAAAGACAGCCACAAAATAAAGGGCTTCATTTACATTATTACTTTGTTCTCCTTTGGTCCTACCCACTGCCCTCCCTATTCCTCTCTGGTGAAAGGCATCTGCTTTCATGCCATATGCATTCCCTAAGTTAAATATTTATATATTCATCCATTCATCCATCCATCCATCCATCCATCCATCCATCCATCCATCCATTCATTCAGTGTGTGTTGGGGTGTGTGTGTGTGTGTGAATTTGTGGCATATATATGTGGAGATTAAAGGACAACTTTCCAGAGCTAATTCTCTCCATCTACCATGTCCAGGCATCAAATTCAGGTGGTCAGGCTTGGACAAGTGCCTTTACCCACTAAGAGATCTCAAGATCCACATGTATTCTTTCATTCTTCTTTATTTCTCCTTTAAGATTTCCTCCCCTCTACTTCCTACTTTTCCAACCTACACACACACACACACACACACACACACACACACACACACACACACCATTCAAGAGTTGCTATGAGAGAGAAGGTAAGTGTTGTTTGTCTCTCCGAGTCAGGTTTGTTTTATTTAACATAATCATCTTCCGTCGCATCCGTTCTCCTGCGAATGTCGAGGTTTCATTTTCTCCACAGATGCATAGATTGCCACCACATACACATACCCTACATTTGTTGTCAATGTTCTGCTTGTAGATGTCAAGGCTGCTCGGGCTCCAAGCTGTGGTGACCAGAGCAGCAGCAGCTGTGGATGCATGTGTATCTCTGTGATGTGTGAACTTGGAGAGCTTCGGGCAGATGCCCAACGAGTGGCAGAGGTCAGTCACAAGATAGCTCCATTTTTCATTTTATGAGAAATCTCCACCCAGTTCCCACAGTGATCACACCAGTTCACACTCCCATGGCAGTGAAAGAGGCTCCTCTTTCCTCATAACCTCACCAGGGTTTGTTATCATCTGCTCCTTTGATGAGGCCACGGTGACTGGGTGGGGTGGAATGGGAAGCCAGTTTTAG
>JADRCD010225990.1:12597-27394 GCA_019843815.1 Montemys delectorum
CAACCAGAACCCACCATATGTTTATCATAAAGCAAAACTAAATATATTTGCAGGAGTGATTAACACACAAAGGTTATATACTGCCTCTGTGAAATAAGCTACAAGTTGTAAAAGAGGACTAGAAAAGCCTAGTATTGAAACTGTCTATGAACAGAAAGATATGCTTTAAATGATTTCTAGGACAAATGTCTACAGTGAAAATTAGAAAATAGTTTGAAATCAATGAAAATGAGAATGTGATCTGTAAAAATGAAGCACATTAAAGCAGCTGGAGAGAAAACGATGTCCCCAGGTAACAGAACAAAAAGAGGGTGAAAGTCAATCATTTGATGTTCCATGGTTTTTGTTTGTTTTCTACATATACATATACCTATACATACACAAATACATTAGACATACATACAGACACACACACACACACACATACACACATATATATATACATACACATATCCTATATACATATATATGTGTGTGTGTATAAATGTGTGTGTATATGTCAAACTTAACCCAAAGGAAATGTAAAGAAGGAAGTAAAAATAATAGAAACCAATAACAAGAGGAAACAGATATAAAATTCCAAGCCAGTGCCAAATTCTTGAAGATTCACAAAATAAATTCACAACAATATACATTTAGGAAAGCTTAGAGAAAATGCTATTAGCTTTATTACGAATGAACAAGAGGACAGTCATGCAGATTTCAAAAACAGCAAGGAGACTGTGAAAGCATCTCTAGACTAATCAATATGAGAATTTATGGGAAATGAACACTACGCAGTGAGTACAATATACCACCCCAGCTAGTTCAAGATCAAAAATTAAAATCATAATAGTCTTATATGTAGTAAAGTAATTTAATCCATAATGAAAAATAATCTCCCAAAGTAATTGCAGTCCCCTGTGAGCTTACCATTGGATTTTTCTGCATGATTAAGGAAATAATAAAAATTTTACTTGAGTCTTTCCAGAGAATACAAAAAGAAGAAATGCTATGAAACTCATTTTTGAGACCAACACATCCTAATAAAAAGTAGAAAGGCAGTAGGTGTCTCATCTCAATCCACATAGATAGTGCTAATGATCTGCAGGCTGAGCTAGGAATACAGTGAGACCTAGCCCAGCCTGGACTACACAGTGAAGCCCTCCCTCAAAATCAAACATATGTACAAACAAAAAATTCAACAAGGCAGCATAAAACAGGATATTTCACAAGATGATTTCCCTCTGACATAAACATACCGATCTGAAAATTGTTGCAAATTAAGTGCAGTAAGACACAAAAACTTAACATGTTCTGAAAAAATGTGATTCCTGCCAGGAAACCAAACTTTGCAATCACTTGCTGTAGAAGATGCAGAAGAAGAAGGGCTGGAGAAAGAGTTCAACAGTAAAATGGTTGTTTCCAGGCATGAGAGCCAGAACTGAATTGAGTCTGAGTGTGGCAGTGCACACTTGTGATCCTAGAGCTGTGGAGGGAGAGACGAGGTAGGCATCTGAGGATCTTTGACCAACTAGCCTTGTCCATTTGGATAGCCTCAGACCAATAAGAGATACTATCTCAGTACAAAACAGAAGAAAACAAACAAAAAAAACCCCATGTACCCTAACAAGTAACCTTACGCTGTCCTCTGGCCTCCACAAGCATGCACATCAACCTGTATACACATGAATGTGCAAGCACATATGCATATATATATGTACATATATATGTATGTACATATATATGCATACATGTATATATATATATATATGCATTACATAGACACCAAAAATACATAAGAAGCCTAGTTGATTTAGAAATGCTTGATGGAATCAAACAACAAATATCTTTCCAACCTGGAAACAGGATTACACCTCCATAGCTTGAAAATGACTTCTGCTTTCAAACAAAGCAAAACAAAGGAAGTGACACAGAGATAGCTTTCCCCTGAGGTCACACGAGATGAGGATAGTACTTGTCTGTGTAGCCCTGTGCTGGGAGATACAGGGAAGCTACAGAAACAAAAGCTGTGCAGATTGGAAGAGAACTGGGAGATATCATCCCATGACTGTTGACAGAGAAGACAGTATCTGCACTATGGCATCATTAGGTGAAATTGACAAGTTTATTGTAAAGATCAATATAAAAGTCAACTGCTTTAGTACACAGCAAAAAATATTTTTAACAGACCATGATTTCAGCAATCCTTCTACAATGCATGGTATATAAGCTCTCTAAGCTTAAACTATAAAATATAAAAGAAAGAAAACATATAGACATACACAGTTCATGACCTGGAAGGCTTAACATTGGAAATATATTTCAGATTTCTTCCACTCAATTTTTGCTATCAATCCAATCTCAAAGTCGTAGAAGAAAATTTTATAGAAATCAATACCTTTACTCTAAAATGAAAATGAAAAGAAAGTATGGGGCCTTAAGATATTCAGTGTTCAGTAGTGGCATGTCTTCATCTGGAGTTCAGAGAGCTATGCGGAGGAGGGTAGAAGATGGTCTCAGCCAATGGAGATGTATGTCTCCATCAATGGGACACATGCACAAGTGAATTACAGGGATCATGGCAGTATGTACAGAGGCTGCACAGGTTCAAGCCAGATGGGGTCTCAGTGCTAAGGTGGAGGTCTTAGACATGGTCTCCCATCTCTAACCAAGACACTAGCTGCGATTGACATCCACTTGCAAAGGAAAAGCTAGCTTTCTCCAATGGAGTCCTACTAGGTATATAAACCACACTTAAGTAGATGATTAATACAAAATGAACTCAGTTGCATTTTGTAGATGTTTTATCTCATATTGCATTGTTTGGACGTTTTTAACTGGTCTCCTGCTTGTAGATTCTGGTTACAGATTTTGTGTGTTTATGGGTTTTATCCACCCCCACTCCATGCTTGTGTTTGTACATGTGCATGTATTTGTTGTGATTTTCTTCCTATTTTAAAAAAAAACTGTTTTGTTTGCCTATTTGTTTGGGGGGGATGGGATTGGATTGGTGGGAAGGTGGGAGATCTGAGAGCAACTGGAGCAGGGCAAACATTTATGAGAATAAATTATGTAAAATATGTTTAATAAAAAGTAAAAATATAATAAAGATAAAATTGGGAAACATCATCTCACTTGGGATATAGAAAACTATATCTTGAAATGAAAATAAAAGAACAGTATCAATAAAGAAAATATGAATATCACCAACTGTAACACAATTAAAAATCTTGTGTTTATCAAGATACTATTAAAAGAAAGTGACATAATGGAAGAAAATATTTTCAAAATCTACACATCTAATAAAGGGTTTGTTTCTAAAGTAGATAAAGAACTATTAAAAAGTAATTAGTAAGAACATAACACCAGGCTTTTGAGGAACAAAAGAAATGGTGTGTGTGTGTATGTGTGTGTGAAAGAGAGAGAGAGAGAGAGAGAGAGAGAGAGAGAGAGAGAGAGAGATTGAACATTTCTATTATCCCTTATTTTGTGCCTTGCCCAGAACCTGTTTCCTCTCTCTGTCTCTCTGTCTCTCTGTCTCTCTGTCTCTCTGTCTCTCTGTCTCTCTGTCTCTCTGTCTCTGTCTCTCTCTCTCTCTCTCTCTCTCTCGTCTCTCTCCTCCTCTCCCTCTTTCTGTCTCTCTCCTCCTCTCTGTCTCTCTCTCCCTCTCTCTTCTTCTCTCTCCCTCTCTCTATCCTCCTCCCCCTCTGTCTCCTTCTCCCTCCTCCTCTCTCTCTCTAACATATCACTTCTTTCCTTTATCATTAATTCGGTGTTGGTCACTTACATGGTTTTCAGGCCTTGACTACTGTGAATAAGGCTGTAATGTACCTTAGAGTCCTGGTATCACATCAATCTAGTGAGTTCCCCGTTAACCTAGTGATCACCTAACCCATGACTAGGTATGAATGACCTGTGAGTGGGGAAGAGCCATGATGGTCAAGACTGCAAAGAGCAGCCCTGGTGAAATGTCACTGTTGTCCCTGGTCACCCAACAAGTCCTGTGACCACGACACCAAGAGGACTCGGCAGCTTTTACCATTTACATAGTACTCTGAATGAAAAACTATGACCCTCACCAATTTGCATGTTCTACCCATGATCCCTGCTATCAACAGTGAGAAGCTATAGACTCTTGAGTTTTACTGGAACCTTGAGGGTGTATGTGAGCTGACCAAGATGAACTGTTCTCTGGGAAAACTGTACCACTAACCCTGATAGTTCTGTTAGGATGTGGTACACTCTAGAGTATAGCTCTATGTACCTCTATTTAGAGTAGAAAGAGTTTGTCTTTCTTGCCTTTCCTTTAAACAAGTCTTGAATAAATCTATGCTGTCACCAGTCTCACACAGATGAACATGGGCTGTCTGCAGACAATAGAAGCCTTGTTCTCAGGCATGGTGACATTACAAGATCATCTTGTTTTTCATCGACCTCTCTTTATCTGCAGTTCTTCCCACTGTGGGATGAAAACAATCCAAGACAAGATATTCTTCCTGATGCCTCTAGGGCGCACGGCATATTTCTTTCCAATTGAGAAACCACAGCTTTCTTTTCTCTGTCCCTTGGCCCATTTGTCACAATCCACTTCAAGCAGCAAATCCAGCTTCCTCACCACAGAGGTTCAGAAAACATTGTCACTCTGCATAAGACTCGAACAATGGCTACATTCTCCAGACGTGTTCATCTCATGGTTGCACATGACGCAATCTGGAGGAAGATTTAATGGAATAAACATCCACCTTAAGATTGACCTGTATGGCAACAGGATCTTGAAAATAACGACCAGAGCCCACACACTTCTTGGCATCGGACCAGCAGGCAAACAGCACTCTCAGCTATGATCACCTCCAATGAGGTCTTCTGTGAATGCAAAGCATACTACAGCTATCCCTGACCTATACGGATTGCCAAGCCCTCACTATGGGCCATAGATTTTAGCTGTAGCAGCTCACCTAGCTCTCAGTTCACCTTGAAATACTTGTGGCTTTTATCCACGTCTGAAAAATAGATAACCAAAAACATGAAGTCACCTTTCTAGCATTAGCAGAAAAAAAAAATCCAGTTTGTTACTCTGACCACACCCTGCATTTCTCTCTCACATAGGCAAATCAAAGGTAATGCAAGTGACTTGTAAAAGGAAGGTGAGTTGTAAACTCTTCTGCCAGTCATGTTTCTATGAGGATTCTGCTTCATTCCTGTAGAATGAAGCAGTAACAATGGCTTTGCGCAACCTACATTTTCTAGAGATTAATCAGATACATTCAAAGGCATCTCAGCTTCTAAAAGCAAGGTGAAACTATCTCTGATTTATCTGAATCCCTTTTATCATTCCTCCTAGCACTAAGCAATATAGCATTCCTTGGAACAGAAGTACCAACAACCAAACCTCCCACATGAAAACAGATTTGTCAAGTCACAAGACATCATGGATTCAAAAATGGACAATTAGGGAGCATCTGACTATGTGACCAGCAGTATCCCAAACCCTATAGACATTGTCTCATTTAGGTATTACAACATTCTTATGGAACAGTGTTATGTATACTCTGTACCCTTTCCCCTGCAATGTACATGAATTTGTGATTATATGTAACATGGCAAAAAAAAAGGGCTGATTAAGCAGCAGTTGCAGGTGATTGGGAGCATATAACCAGGGTACTATGTGTCCTCCTTCTTATCTCATTGTGCTGCTGGGCTCCTTGGTACACACAGATCCTCATCCCATCTTGTGTGCAGATGTTCTCACTCCTCCAAGCTCCACTTAGAAATCACAATTGGTCTAAGTTAATTTTAGAAAATCTATTTTGTCAGGAGGTGGTTCTGCTATGAGCATGTTACCCATTCCTGGTCAGTCAGGTAAACAGTGGCACTTGCTTGTGGGTGGGAAGGGATTTTGTCATTAATGAGATAGAAATATATAGGAGGTGTCTACTGCTAAGTCTTCAAACTGCAGATCTTTACCTTGAACCATGATGCCATCACCATTTATGTGGTGAGAAGGCCAAGGAATCTACTGTAAAAACACTGAACTGGGGAGTCCTCCAGAATTGTTGGAATTGGAGGAAGAGTTAGATCATCCTAACTTGAGCTATTGCGCTTTGTGAAAACTTGTTACTTGACTTACCTAGTGAGATATCACGAAGTTCTCATGCTTGAAAACTCATCAAACTCTACATTTCATTCCTAGTACTGGTGATCAGCAGCAAACAAAAGGCTTTTATCTTTATACTCAAGAGAATTATGCCTTCAAGGGATAAATTAGCTCGAGAAAAATCATGTTACTTCATGGCATTAGAATTTTGCTCCCTGTGAGTTTATAGCCTGGGATCTTTCCATCAGACTTTCCTGTGTTCATTATGTTATGGCAAAGAGTTCAGTTACCTTGTATCAAAATATATTACATAGTCACAGAAGGATGGCAGACAGTTTACCAGTTGTTCAGGTTGCCTAGATTGCAGTTAAATTAGCTTCTCAGATGGGCCTCTGATTTTTAAGCATGTTCAATTGCAGACAAGGAGACTTAACTAAATATTCTAAGTAACAGCTTCTCAAATGGTAGCAAATGTGTAGTAATGACTTTAAGATCCCTGAACGTATTTACAATGTTCATTACACTTTTAATGTAGTTAGCAATTAATATTCTAATTACTGGTTAAAAATTACTTCACTACAGAGTTCCTACTGGAGCCTTGAATCTAAATGAGGTCTTACATTAAAGTCAAGCTGTTGCCTGGTACATTCCCTATTCCTGAAAACTAGTAAGGAAGATGTTTCCCAGCATCCCTTGGAGATGCGTTGGGTCTTGTGGCTAGAGTCTGGTCAATGGAATGGACATCACTTCCCAGGTGGCCAAGAAAACATCTGTATGAAAATCTCAAGCCTCAGACTTTCTCCTGACAGTCATAAAGTCCACATATTTTGGCTGGTGACATCAATGGCATGAGGAGGCTAGATGTCCACTTCTGGATAAAATTATTCAACCTGCACCTTATTGCAATGTTTAATGAGTAAACCTTTTCAAGGCCATTTAAATGATATTTACTATTGTTGCTGTTACTCAAAAATGGCTCAGCCTTTTCTTTATAGCTCTTAGACAATTTGCTATTAAAGTCTCCTTGCAATTGGCTTGTCAAACTTCTGCATCTTCAATAACCACTGTTGACCTGTGCTACCCACTGGTATCAACAGTTCATTGACTGGTCAATGATATATGTTCCATAAATACTTGTGTAATGTATGAATAAATGGAAGAGACATGCATGTGTGTTGTCTTTTCTACTGTTGTATGTTTAGTAGTTTTATATGAGTCAAGCAATGAGAAATCCAAAACTAAACCATCGCAAAGAATTAGACCATTGTATCAGATTGTACACATTGAAAAGCTGTAGCCCACTATCCATCTAGACTTCACTTTTGTCTAATTTCTTCCTCCCAGTGCCCTGTGTGGTAAGATTCTGAGATGGGCAATGCCCCCTCAGGGCTCTCATTTGTTACCTTACTTATTACTTTGTGTGCTTGGGGGTATATGTGTTTGCCTAAGTGTAGTTGGATGTACATGTGTTCAGAGCCAGAGGCAAACTTTAGGTAGTATTTCTAAGGAGTCCATAGTGTTGTTTTAGGCAGAGTCTGATTGTCCTGTGTTTGGAGCACAAACTAGTTATCTGGTAAGAAAATCCAGATATCTGATACCAGTGACTTCTCCTTGTGATCAGAGACCTGTGACCTGGAATAGAAAATTTAGTAAGCCACAAATCCAGATGTTTCATTGGTTGGGTTTGTGTGCTATTTATTTGACTCAAGGCCAGGAATATAAGGTCCCTGGGCTTCTTAAACTATGTCATGTTCATAGCTCTAAGTTTGGGCTTTAAGTGAAAATTTTCCTTGTTAGGCCATAACCTTGTCTATTGTTCAATGAAGGCAGTACCTCACATGTTTAAACAAGGCCTGTCCATAGTCTCTGTGGATTCAGGTAAATTTGGTGTCACATACCTCAGTCATGATGACTGGAGTGGTCCGACTTCAAAGGGCAAGAGAGGATGAAATCATTTGGAGGAACTTTACACTGGGTGAACAGTCCCTTTGACAAACAATAGGCCTGTTACATTTTTCTCTTCCCTGGTGACATCAGCAAAGCACAAATCCAGGAGATATAGGTCACAGAACCCCTCTCCCTTCCAGCATCCATGTGGTAAAATTTTGAGTAGGGCAATCCCCCTTAATGAAGGGCTTTCTTTTGTTACCTTAATTATGACTTTGTGTGCTTAGGGGTATATGTGCTTGCAAAAATGCAGTTGCGTATATAGGTGTGTTTGGATGCCAGATGTCAACTTCAGGTGGTATTCCTAAGGATCCCATTTTAGACAGGGACTGAATGGCCGGGGTTTGTAGCATGAATTAGGCTAGCTGGTAAGGAAGTCCAGAAAACTGCTTGTCTCTGCCTCCCAGCTCTTCATTATAAGCAGGGCCATCAGAGCCAGCTCTTTACATGGGAATAGAGATCAAATTCAGGCTCTCTTGTTTGTACAGTAAGGACTTTACCAACTGAGCTCTCTCTCCAGCCCCTCGAGGGCCTTCAAACCATGTGTGCGTGCGTGCACCCACATAGAGTACATATCATATAGTCCAACTCACTAAGCATCTAAATGGATTTGAGCTATCAAGGCCCTCTTATGATATGGCTTTTGGTAAATCTCGGAAACGACAGTCATATACTAATGAAAGGACTGCAAAGTAAAGCTCGCAGAGGAAGGAACTAGAGCCCTCTTCCATCCTCAGAGAGAATGTCTGTCATAAACCATACTCAGAATTCTATTTCCACTCATATCTGTTCACATCCTAGGTTGTACATTGAGCCCTAGACATATGTCAAATCAAGGATATAGATATCCTTTACATAGAAGCAGTAGATTTACGGCATTATCAAGCCATGTTATCGATGTCTCTGACCTTTGCCTGGAAATTAAAAGGTATTGTGCACATCCAATGGATGTAATGAACAAATTCCAATATAACATGCAGGAAACACACATGACCAACTTCAAATTAAACCTCTCCTCTGACCTCTAAAATGCCAAGAATGCCCCCTCAGAAAACAACTGGACCATGGCCAATGAGGTATGAATTCATTACATATGTTTTGGGGGTAGGGATTCTGTCCACACTCCCACTAATGAATTGTTCAGCCTTCATGGAAGTGCTATAGTGACAATAATTCTCAGGAAGTTTTTGGTTCTTGCTGTCTTTCATTTGCTAGCCCCAAATACACCTTCTACACATTACTTAGATTAAAGACTTTGTGAAGGAGGCCTTTGAAAGAGAAAGAACTTGGGCAACAGTGCAGCAGGGCGTGAAATCCCAATCTGGATGGTTGGCTGTGTTGTAAAATTCATCCAGGAACGGAGAAGCCCAGAACAGAGGTAGGGAACAGAGCAGTGGAGTTCACAGTAGCTGATGGAAAGTTTCCCAACCATATCATGACAGTTGGCCTATGCAGGGCTCCAAATGAAATCCATTATGTTGCCTACAGAGCATGGGATTCTGGCAGACTTGGAGAAAAAAAATGTTTCCCTCTGTGAGCTTTAAAAGTTATTAAATGGCCTCCCATTGCTCCTCCCACTGGAGACTGAGGGCCTGCAGCAAGGGAGTGTCAGTTCCCATAGTGGACCCAACAATCAGTTATAAGAACCTTTTGAGAGGGAATTGAACACACACTAAAAGATAAAGTAAAATGTAAAGGCTACTGGAGTCTGTTTAGCAACTTGCTACTAATAGAAGTCCAAGCACAAAATTCTGAGAATTGATACCATTTTTAAATAATGACAGGTGTTTAACCATACAATCACTAACATTACCCATCTACATACCTCATGGAATTTTCATGAGTGAAAAGGCATGAAGGATGGATGCCCAACTCTTGGCCAGCACTGGCAACACAGTGGCTTCACATGTTGACTCTTCATGGTGGGCAGGCTGGCCGATAGCTACAACTTTAAGGAGAACATGTTCATATTGACAGAAATGTACCCTATACCTTTATTAAACTTCTGCTGAAATGTCATTGCTGGGATGGACTTAGTGGGTACATGATTTTCTGAAACTACAGCTCGGAATTTAAAATTCAGGAAGATATTCTACTGATATTAAAGGGAAGCTTTATTTGGACACAAGAAAGCAGCTCACTAGTGTGTCTCCTTGGGTATTCATAGAGCCAAAAGAATGCTCAGCTAGCAGAGGAACCAGACTCAGATATAGGGATGAGACTCCAGTTGATTTGAAAGTCCAGTTGATTTGGCCTTACTGTGCGTGACTAGGATGCTGTCTCACAGGAGACAGCAAAACTACCACAGATGGGTCTATCTGATAAGATCTTCATGAAAAAAGACAGCCTATAACCATGATCCCTGGAGCTATATCATCTATAGCTATGACCATCATCCCCAGTATTGGATCATCCCTATCATGGTATTAGTCACTTTTATGTTGCTATGATAAAAATAAAAAGCAATTTATGGAACCAACAGTTCATTTGGTATATCGTTCCACTGTAGTGGGAACGGCTTGGCAACAGACCACAAGAAACTAGCCAATCACATTGTATTCCCATACAGGGTGCAGAGAGGGTGAACAGGAAGTTGGCTAAGGCTATCACTCTTCAAAGCCTACTCCCAGGGGCATTCTTCCTGACAAAAGCTAGATCTCCTGAAGGTTTCATGAACTGTCCGAATAGCACCACCAACTGGCCACCGAGTGTTCAAATACATGAACCAATGACGACATTTCTCATTGAAACCACAACAGGATCACTCAATTACATAGTAGGCACCAAGTCCATTGGCAGGTATGAACAAGACAGGAGGCTTCAGACACAGCCTCATTCCAAGTCAAAACTCATTTAGTTACACTTACATAAGCATTTGAAGCAACTTACTTTCAGTTAATAAAGAAAACATTGTATTGTTTTGCAATTACATCAATTAACCAAGACAATGTTCTATTGTTCTGTTGTTATATCAATTAATACAAACACTTAATGGCTTTATGAAAGATTGCTTGGGAAGTTCAAACTGTTGAATTAAATGACTATAATCCCATTGAAATACCGATTTAAAATATTAGTTATCTGGGTCAGTGAGTCAGCCCAATGACCTAAGTATGATAGTGTAGCCCACATGTTGGAAGGAGAAAACCAACCCCTCTCTGCTGTCTTCTGACTTCTACATGCATGTTATGGAATGCAAATGCATTCCATAAATAAAGTAATATAATAATAATTAAAATGTATTAGATAATAAATATGAATCGCCAGGACCAACAAGATGACTTGGTAGGTAAAGGCACCTCCTGCCAAACCTGATGACCTGAATTTAATACCAGAGACACACATATTTGAAGGAGAGAACCAACTCTCTCCCAAAAGCTGAAATCTGTCCTCTGTCCTCTACACACACACACACACACACACACACACACACACACACACACACATATATATATGTGTATATATATATATATATATATATATATATACACACACACACTATGGCATGCATTTCTGTAGGAATACACATATATAGCAGTTGAATAAATAAATAAGTAAATAAATAAGTAAATCAAACAGTAAAGCAATAAAGTATTTAAAAAACATTAGATATCAATGAGAAAACAGATTGTCTAGTTATTTTTTAAAATCCTTGACCTCTGACTTTTCTACTATGATGTCATCTACTCACTTAAACCAAATCATAATAACAAACTTGGCACAAGGGGCCGGGGACAAACACTGTGGAAAAGGCCAAGTTGGAGTTCTTAGAAAGTTAGGAATCTCATGGCAACAACAGGTAAGTTGCCTTATCTTTCTAGTTCAGTGACATCACTCCTAAGACACCACCAGAATCGGTGTCACTCCAACAGCCAATAGACCTGAGAAAGGAAGGCACACAAGCCCCAGGAGAAGGCCGAAGAAGTGAGGATTGAACCAGAGCAAAGATTTCAAATAAATATTGCCTACTATGAATATTCCCGCACTCTGGACAGTGTGTGCTCAGTACATTTAGAACATTGCACCAAAGAAACCATGATGGCAAACCACAGACTCTTTTTGAAGACTGAGCCACCTAGGGAACAAGGTGAGAGGAAGCCTTGTGCAGCAGACGCAGCATGTTTGTGCCTGCACTTCCACATTTCTGATGCATGGCACAAAATGTCCGTGGTTGTTTTCAGTTTCCTTCTACTCGGGAATGCTTCCCATTTGAGTCCAGGAGCAAAGTGTCTGAGGATGGGGAGTGGAGAAGAGGAATCTGCTAGACATATATATCCACAACTGAGTTTGTATTGTCTTTCTCATATGGTAATTAAGCTCTGAGTTCCATCCCCAGCAATGCATTGAAATAAGAGACATTAAAGGCCAGCTAGGGAGTCACAGGTTTGGGTCATCGCTTTCAGTTAGGTGGCTTTGGTTTTGTGTTTCTTGGCTGAAGCAGTGCTTGTTGAAAGGTACCCTCCCCAGGATGACTGTGTGCGATTTTTGATCACTGCTACGTGAGTGGTGAAGAAGACCATTCTCCAGCATGTCAAAAAAGAAAATCACTAGGTCAACAAATTTTTGTAATGACTCCATAACTCACAGAGGTCCCTCAGCCTGCAATGATCTACAGGCAAAGACCTACTTGGCAGGTATCAAAAATCAGAACAAAGAAATGCAAA
Organism: Montemys delectorum; assembly: GCA_019843815.1. Taxonomy (NCBI): domain Eukaryota; kingdom Metazoa; phylum Chordata; class Mammalia; order Rodentia; family Muridae; genus Montemys; species Montemys delectorum. The sequence continues at coordinate 25,285 of JADRCD010225990.1, forward strand.
CTATGTATGGGTTGGGATGTGGAGTCTCCCCAATAGGAGATCTTAGCTAGCCTTATAAAAGTCAGTTAAAAATGTTTAAGGAACATACTTGGAGTACAGCATTTCTAATGTGGCTGTCACACTACATTTAATACAGAAAAGATGTATTTTTAAATGATCCGGTTACTCCAAGGGCTTTGGCTTATAAAAGCCTTTTTTATTGAGATTCTAAATTCCAGTCTGAATAACCTTTCAATTTGTTCCAGTAATTTTTCCCCCTCCTACATTTGCATTGGCAATACAGCTGGAGTAGTTTCAAAGCCGGGCCCTAAGCACTGAGCCTTTTGTACCAAGCCTCCCCCTTCAGCATAGACTGTGGGTGCCAGATTTGACATTTCTATGAAGCTGTTTGCACAAGAAAAACCACTCGCTTTTCAAAGATGAGATTAAAGAGAGCTTAGCAAAAGAAAGAGAGCATGTAGTGTTTTCATCCCTGTGGTGATTTACCTGGGGGTTGAGGTAGGGGTTTGAACTGAGAATTAAGTCACTTTAGGATTCTAGGACTTGTTAAAAGCATTGCAAAGCAACATGGCTCTCTGTTAACATGTCTGTCTACAACCCATATCTCCTCTTTTCTTATCTAATCATTAATCACTTTCCTTGGTTCTCCACTGTGTGTTCTCTGACTCTGTTTCCTAACATGATATGTTGAATGTCAATGCAGAGGCAGATCTGTAAATCTGTTGCTCTTTGGGAAGCAACTCCTCCCAAAAGACCAATAGGAAGTGAGACTTGGCAGAGAAAGAAGGACTATGAAGGGATTTGGGGGTCACACAATGAAAACTTGGTAGGAGGAGTGTGAATATTTAGTAAGCTTCTTTTGGGGGCTCAAACCAAATAAGACACTTTGGGGAATACTAAAGGGAGCCTATGAATAACAAAACTTAGATGCCATCTCACTTGTAGATACAGCAGTAATTTTGAAGACAGCTTAATATATCTCAATGTCTGGAGACTAGTTTTACACCTTGTTGAGATAAGACTGAGTCTATAAAATCACTATTTTGTCTCTGGTTTTTGAGATGGGCTACATTATGTTTTCTATTTATTTATTTATTTATTTATTTATTTATTTATTTCATGTATGTGAGTACACTGTCGCTGTCTTCAGACACACCAGAAGAGGGCATTGGATCCCATTACAGATGGTTGTGAGCCACTCATGTGGTTTCTGGGAATTGAACTCAGGACCTCTGTAAGAATAGTCAGTGCTCTTAACCACTAAGCCATTTCTCCAGCCCCTACATTATGTTTTCTAATCTAGCCCTGCACTCATGAACTCCAGCAATCTCTTTGTCTCAGCCTGCCCAGTACCTGGGACAATAGCCCTGTGCCACCACCACCACAGCTAACTGAGCCTGCAAAAGTCTTCATGGTCTTCATGGTAATTCTGGTCCCATACATTTATAGTAAGTATCATGTAGATAAATAATATATACTCCTTATTAATTTGTCCAACCTAAGATGTAGTGGAATTTTTTGAGATGGGTTCTCACTAGCAATCTGAACTGTCTTCAAACATATGACTCTTTTGCCTGTTCTTACAGAATACTGAAAATCCAGGTGTGTGCTACCTTGACCTGCAAAACCAAAAAAAAAAAAAAAGATGTATAAAGCCCTTTCTAATTTGTGCCTATCCATAACATATTTACATCATGTCAACACATCTTTGTGAACAGCAGGTAGGTGTGCCAGGAGGAGAGAGAATAGGAAGGACTCTTGGCAGAATTCCTGAAAAGCTCATGTGTGGCTCTCACATCTCCCACACATAGTTCAGCCCCTTTTGTTTTTATAAAGGTCACTAGTTTCAAAGCCATGACAACCTGAAACAATTTCTCATGTAATTTGTTTCTGGACTACTTGTAAACATCAAATGGCCTCTGTTAGTGGGTTACACACAGCTCATTTGGGAAAAATTAAGATAGCTTGTAGGTCCAGGGATGGTTTTTAATGTTTAGAAGGCAAATATATGTACATATATACATATATATATATATATATGTATATATGTACATATATATACATTCTAAACATTAAAAACCATCCCTGGACCTACAAGCTATCTTAATTT
>JADRCD010225992.1:9350-40423 GCA_019843815.1 Montemys delectorum
GCCACTAAAGGACACCCTAGCTGCAAGCTCTTCAGGACTCTGGTTCCAGTCTTGACACCCTGATTTATTGCTTATGATGAGGCTCCTGAGAATTTTGGAGTCTTGGCTTTTAATCTATAAAATCTGGGGAGCAAGAACTGGGGTGTGGCTCCATTGGTGAAGTTCTTTTGTTTGTTTGTTTGTTTTTCGTTTTTTGTTTTTCAAGACAGGGTTTCTCTGTATAGCCCTGGCTGTCCTGGAACTCACTCTGTAGACCAGGCTGGCCTCGAACTCAGAAATCCGCCTACCTCTGCCTCCCGAGTGCTGGGATTAAAGGCGTGCGCCACCACCGCCCAGCAAAGGCTTTTCTTTGAGGACAGAATTTCTTTAGGGCTGAAAGACTTGGTAATTATCATTTTATGTAATTCTGGACTATTGCTAATTTCACAGCTGAACTAGGGATTTCTGCAGCTGTCCTTACACAGGCCCTGGGGAAGGCTAGGGCAGGCTGGGCTGGTTTCAGGGCTGTGCTACACACACACACACACACACACACACACACACACACACACACAGCATATACATTCCTCCAGTGTCCACAGCCCCCATACCTGCAGTTGCCTGAGGAGCTTGGGAATTTGTCGGCAGTTCAGCTTCTGGCAGGCCTGCCTGTAGGCACTGATCACCTCATCCACCGTCACATTCTGGGCTGTGGGCAAAGGAGCAGGCTCAGAATCCACAGCCCTAGTTTGCTGTCTTACAGGAGCTCCATCCCTTCCCCCTGACAGCAGCATGACAGAGCTCTGATCATAGGCATCACACAGGAAGCTGGCACAGCCCTCTACAAGTCACTGGGGCTCTCAGACAGCCACAGAAACATATACAACTCAAAAGACTTTTGCTTACAAGCCCCCCCCCCCCGCCCCCAGCTTACTACATGGGGAGCCCTTGCTCCCAGGTGCCTAGCAATGCTTGGCAGCACAGGGCCAAGCTTAGGGCAGGCACTTGGCACAGCAGGTGCTCTATTTTCACTTTTGTAACAAAAGCACCCCGGAGGGAGGAGTGTGTGGCTTCAGCTACAGGGTACATACAGTCCCTCACTGCAGCAAAGCCACACAGGCAGGAGCTGGAGACAAACCAGTCACACACCACACCACACACTGGCAGCCATGGGCAAACAGAGGCAGCTAGCTCTCTCCTCCCTTACATAGACCAAGGTGCAGTCCATAAGTCGTGCTGTCCATACACCAAGTGGACCTTCCATCCTACCTCAAGTGACACTCAAGAAAATCCCCCACGTACCCATACACAGCCTCACTTGATCTAGGCAACCCCTCATTAAAACATCAAGCCCATTAGTTCAACATCAAGCCCAAAAACCTGAGTTGGATCCCTGGACCCACAGAGTGGAAGGATAGAGACAACTTGACCAAACTATCTTCTAATTCCACATATGCCCTGGGAGAAGTGCCACCCCCAAAACAATATAAATAATGTAAATTTTAAGTTAAAGTTTTGTTTGTTTGAAATAGGGTCTCCGTTTGTAGCCCTGGCTGTCCTAGAACTCTCTTTGTAGACCAGGCTGTCCTTGTACTCACAGAGATTTGCCCCTCTGCCTCCCGAGTGCACCCACCATGCCTTGCTTGAAATGGTTTACCATCCTGCCTCAGCTTCTGGAATGCTGGAATTACACATGTAGTGCCACTGCATTCTGCTCACTTTAATTTAATTTCACTTTGATCCCATGAAAAGATCTTCATCTCGGAGAGATCAAGAACCTGGCCTTACTTAGGGCACACAGCTGGTACACAATACAGCCAGGATTTGAACTCCTCCCAGCTCTCAGGTCCTTCTCTCTTGAAATCTAGCTCATGGCTACCACACCCCTCAGTCCAAAGGGCAATGACCAGAGAGTAAAGGAGAGAACTGACCTGTGAGAGCCATCACGGAATGGCTGTTACATTCATGATGGAAGAGAGCAGATGAAGCTAAGCAGCCTCATGGCCCGCGCCCATAAAGCTCTCAGGCAGCCCTGTGAAGCAGGTTAACTCACACTTTTCTGTCTACCCAGATTTACTTCTTTCAAAACTTTTAGAAAAATAAATTTAAGCCAGGCATTGCAGTGACTTGGGAGGCTGAGGCAGAGGGTCAAAAGTTTAAAGTCCGCTTGGACTACAAAGTGAATAAAGGCCAGCTTAGGCAGCTTAGTGAGACCCTGTCTCAAACTACAATAAAAATAAATCATAAATAAATAGTATGTAGTTCACTGGAAGAGCCCCTGACTAGAGTCCCCCAGTGAGGGGCTTGGGGCATAGCTCAATGGTAAAAAGCTCACAAAACGTTCTAGTTTACGTCTCCAGAACCCCATGAACCCACAAAACAACCAAAGTATGAATTTTCTCACTATCACATACATTCTTGAAGACTTTGGGTGCTCACAATTATCTTGAACACAGCAGCAATTATAGCCACTTCCACTGAGGTATTCAGGTGACCATTAAGAGAAGAATTGTCAACAGCAGATGGCAATCTTAAAAGAAGACTATCTTACTTTTTTTTTTTTTTCCGAGACAGGGGTTCTCTGTGTAGCCCTGGCTGTCCTGGAACTCACTCTGTAGACCAGGCTGGCCTCGAACTCAGAAATCCGCCTGCCTCTGCCTCCCAAGTGCCGGGATAAAGGCGTGCTCCACCACTGCCTGGCTATCTTATTTTAACTGGTATCTTTTCTAAGTCTATTTAATATTCTGCCTTTAAAGATCACTCTGAGGAATCCCAGAGTTTACAGAGGGTACCAGTGAATCTGGTTCAATGAAAGACCACAGGTCCAGGCCAGCGACCCTAGGCGGGTGAAGCTGGGTCTGGGCTAACATGGGCTGCTTTGTCAACATCGGTAACTCTCAGCCTTGTATAATCAACAAGAAGTCAACAACAGCAAAGCCAGATGTGGGGACATAGACATATAATTCTAGGTACTCAGGAGGCTGGGGCAGGAGGAGCTCAAGGCTAGCTTGAGCTACAAAATAAGCTCAAGGGCAGCCTGGGCAACTCAGTGAGAGCCTGACCCAAGAAAAACTTAAAGTGAACTGCGGAAACAGCTCCCAGTGCCACACCAAAGATACTAACATATGCCAGGCGGTGGTGGCGCACGCCTTTAATCCCAGCACTTGGGAGGCAGAGGCAGGCGGATTTCTGAGTTCGAGGCCAGCCTGGTCTACAGAGTGAGTTCCAGGACAGCCAGGGATACACAGAGAAACCCTGTCTTGGAGAAAAAAAAAAAAAAAAAAAAAAGATACTAACATATGGCTGGAGAGATGGCTCTCTTCTAGCTCTTCTTCCAGAGGAGGGGTCCAATTTCCACCAACAACAGGGTGTGTGTCCTGTACCCTCAGTCCCAGGGGATCCAACGCCCTCTTCTGGCCTCTCTGAGCACCAAATATACATGTGACAGACAGACACGTGGGCAATAACAGCCATACACATACAAAACAAATTAAAAAATGACATGGGGGCTGGAGAGATGGCTCAGCGGTTCAGAGCACTGGCTGCTCTTCCAAAGGTCCTGAGTTCAAATCCCAGCAACCACATGGGTGGCTCACAATCATCCGTAATAAGATCTGATGTCCTCTTCTGGGGTGTCTGAAGACAGCTACAATGTACTTACATATAATTAATAAATAAATAAATCTTTAAAAAAAATGACAACTACATTTTATCAATTTCCCATTTTCTAAGTGGTAACAGATACAGTAAAGACACAAGAGAAAGGGCTCAAAGCCAACCCCTGATGTACATGTCTTGGTGGCCCTGGCCTACCACAGCTGGCTTCACACCACCTAGAATCATCGAGTGAGCATATTGGAAGCGGGCATATTAATCATTATGCACCAGTATTTATTTAAAGGAAAGGAAGAGCAGGGCAGTGATGGCGCACACCTTTAATCTCAGCACTTGGGAGGCAGAGGCAGGCGGATTTCTGAGTTCAAGGCCAGCCTGGTCTACAGAGTGAGTTCCAGGACAGCCAGGGCTACACAGAGAAACCCTGTCTCAAAAAACCAAAACAACAACAACAACAACAACAACAACAACAATAATAAAGGTAAGGAAGAGAGAGGCAGGGTTCAGTGGTCAAGAGCCCTAAGCATTCTTGCAGAGGACCTGGGTTTGGTTCCCACCACCTACAACAGACAGCCAAAACTGCAACTCCAGCTCCATAGGATCCAACATCCTGTTCTGGCCTCCAAGGGTACTACACATATATGGTGTGCATGTACACACTCAGGCACATACCCATAAAATCAATCAATCAATCTGGGTGGTGGCAGCACACCCCTTTAATCCCAGCACTTGGGGGGGTGGGGGGCAGAGGATCTCTGAGTTCTTCGAGGCCAGCCTGGTCTACAGAGCCAGTTCCACGACAGCTAGGGCTACACAGAGGAACCCTGTCTCAAATACAACAACAACAACAACAACAACAACACAATAAAACAAAGAAACTAACAAATACATCTTAGGGAGACAAGATGATGGGATCTAACTAGGTATAGAGTTTGCTGGGATGAGACACTCTGCACAACAGGATAGGAGAGGCACACAGGCCAGTTTGGTGGCAGTGCAGGAGCTCTGTGGGGCACACTTCAGGTGTGTCCACTCAATCGAATTCAACCTTCTGTGTGGCAAGGGAGGCAGGCTGCCAACTGAAGCGGGTTTCAGAAAGGAATGGGAGACTGTCATGACTGTGTGTTTCAGAGAAGGCTGTGCTGGAGTGACAACTTAGATTAAAAGCCATATTCTGACCTTTGTCCTGCCAAGACTGGATCAATGACCCCAGCAACCTCTCTGAAAGGGCACCCAGTCTCATGGATTAGTGACATGAGGTGACCAGACAAGCAGCTGGCTTTCTGTCAGGAGGGATACAGCTGGAGAGTGAGTGCAACTCTCACCTGTGGTTTTGTTTTGTTAGTTTGTTTGTCTTTCCCCTATAACACAGGAGCTCCTTAGAAAGCCCAAGTGGGGCCTCAACTCATGACCCTTGTGCCCTGACCTCTCAAGCACTGGGATTCCTTGCATGGCTAAGGACTTTCCACAGGTGACTTCATTTAGCCAGGTCTGGGACAGATCCCCAAGATAGGCACACTTCCATCTTATACAAGAAAGCCTGCCAAGGGCCAGGAATCTGCCCAGTCACAGAGCCAGAAGATGCAGGGCTCGGAAACAAGGAAGCCATACTGCCACGGCAATGGAGTTAGGTGGGTGGGAATATAGGCCCCATCACTCAAGGAATGGGGACTTCTGAGTTCCTTAAGAGGACCCTGTGGCATGGCTGGCAAGCACAGCCTCAGCATTGGGGCCCCACCTCTCTCCAGAGATAGGCTGCTGTGGCTTTTACAGTAAGAAATCTGATGCTAAGCATCAGGTGACAGGTGGCCAGGAGAATGGCCTCACGTGTGCACACAGGTGCAAGGGTGGAGATGGAATGCAGGGGGGGAGGGGGCAGGCAGCTCCCTCAAGTCATCCCCAGCAGCTGGAAACCGGAAGAAACTGGGCATCTTCTAGGGGTTCCCAGGAGAACAACAATGGGGGTAGAGTGCACATAGGCCAGAGGCGGGGCTGCTCACTAACCCATACCTTAACTCCATGCTGTCCTTATTGGGAACAATCTCCCTGGTCTTTGATCCCCACCATGGACAGGGGACCAGGTGAGCCAGGCTCAGAGAGCGCTATTTCACCTGGGAGGTCCCAGCTAGGGCCTGACTGGATGTTAATGAGGCCCTAGGTGATCTGTGGGCACCACCCTGAGAGCCCCCACACTTGGCAACACTATGTTGCTATTATGGAATGAAAAAGAAGAGGCCAGCTGGCAATGGAGACGGGGTGGTTCCCCAGGCTCCCGCTACAGGGCTCCTTCATTCAGCAGGCACATTGGGGGGTTGGCAGCAGGCACCACCCCAGCCCTGTGGGAGCATCAGGGTGGGGACATAGAGGACAGCACACAGCAGCTGGCAGCAGTCCTTGGAATAGTGTGTGGCAGGAGCAGGTGGCTGGGGCAGACCACTGTAGAGGGAGGCAACACTGAAGGCCTTGGTGGAAAGAGGCCACTGAGGAGGGAAAAAGGGTAGAGCAGTACTGCTTAAGATTGTCTGTCCCCATGGCAGGCTGTTGGGATTGCAAACCAGAGGCATCCAGTGAAGCATGCTCTGAGGTGGATGAATGGCATCTCATGTGATTCAAGGTTTTGGTGGCTACCAAGGGACCCGAGGTATGGCTGGGAAGCAGGCACAGTAGACTCCCACCCCTAGGTGCACCACAGAGGCCAGCATCTCTAAGAGGCCATCTTCCAGAGCAGAGCCTCTAGGTAGAATGCAGGGCACAGATGGAATATGCAGGTCCTTCAGGCTCACTGCACCAAGGCCAGGGTGTGCTGATGACAGATGCCAGGCTCTACAGGATACTGCTGCTGGCAAGACAACTATGGCTACAACAGTGAACAACACACCGATACACCCATGCCAGGCTGTATCAAGAGCTTCCTCTGCAAACTTGGGTCAACCCCTCAAACGTTTTCCTCAATGAGGATCTCACTTCTGCTTCAGAGGAGGAACATGAGGCAAAACAGTTCTATGTTCAGACGTTGAGCTCTGGAAGGACACACAGGGCGCTGCTTTCTAGGAGCGTGAGTAGACAAGCTGAAGGGTGTCACGGAAGACAATGTTTACTTTTTAAGGCAATGTCTCACTATATAGTGTGAGGTGGGTGTCCCAAAGAAACCTGGGACACGCTTCTCTCCATACCTATGGCTCTTGTCACCTGAACCCTTATCCTAAACCTTTCCACCCCAGGAACTGGGCTTCCCTTCCTCCAGCTTCAGATTCTAATATAATTCAGCCATTTTGGCCACACACTGTCTTGGCTCCTGGTCCTCTCTTTGCCTTCTCTCCTTTCTCTTCTCTTCTTCCCCTCTCCATGACCCTGGTCTATTCTGCTGGCCATGTTTTGTCTGAACTCTTCTAGATGCCTTTGTTGTTTTTCTACGTCATATCTATAATAAAACCTTCTCCTTAACCATGTATAGGATTGGTCACATTCTCATTTTCATTCATATGGCCCTAGATATCCTAAAACACACAGGTGATTCCCCCCCCCCCCACTTAAGCCTCATAAGTCCCGAGATTAAAGGTGGACACCATCATGCTTGTCCAACTTCTCAGCACTGAGGCCTGTGTGGTATTCACACATTTACTCACTTAGAAAAACCATGGTGGCTCACACCTTTAATACTAGCACACAGAAAGCTGAGGCAGAAGGATTAACTTGACTTCAAGGCCGGCCTAGGTTCCAGAGTAATGGGGACTCTGTGACGACTCAGTTTGAAGTTTAAATTACTGTGCTTAAGAGAACTATAAAACAAAACCATCTCTAACCTGTGAGCCACACTTGCCTAAAGACAGATAACTTCCTGGAACATTGGGAATTATTGTTCATATAAGATAACAAGCCATGTGTTTTCAGTCCTGTAAAAAAGCTTGGCTGCCCCAACTGCACAGGATGTACTTGGTCACACAGGCAGGAAGTACCTGAGGGTGTATGCCCCAGTTGGATGAAGATGGGAAGTACATAGTCTTGTGGGCTTTGCCTTTATAAGCCTTTGATTAACATAATTTGGTGTCATTTTCTGGAAATCCCAGGTATGGACCTGGCCAGTGTCCATCATCCTGGCCAGTATTTAATAAAGCTTGTTTCAAAATTAGGCTCAAAACTCGTGGTAGTGGTCTTATTCTCGTCTGGTGGAATTAACAACTTCACATTAAAATTGGGAAGAACAGGCAAACTAAACTTCTATGACCACCTGGGAGCTGCTACCCTCAAGAGGTCAGGTACTTGCAGCCCCACCAGAAGAGAGCTCCTTTCCCACATGCCTTGGCAAGGTCCACTCTTGGAACCCTGAGGACACTGGGGGTTGGAGCAGTGTGGACGGCTGCTGTGGCCAGGAGATGACTTCTCAGTAGGGAGGGTCTCTTCTAATGCCCACCCAGCCTTCTAAGGGTCTCTTCAGTATTGACTATCCATTATTATTTTTTATTTTTATTTTTTAAAAAGGTTTATTTATTAGTTGTCCGTAGACACACCAGAAGAGGGCGTCAGATCTCATTATGGGTAGTTGTGAGCCACCATGTGGTTGCTGGGAAATTGAACTCAGGACCTTCAGAAGAGCAGTCAGTGCTCTTAACCACTGAGCCATCTCTCCAGCCCATTATTATTTTTTAAACTAGGTGGCCATGAATGAACGTGGTACCTCTACGGCTGGCCTTAAGCTCCTAATCCTCTGCCTCCATACCTGGCTACTGAGTCTTGTAAGACAAACAGTTACACAGGAGTAGGCTGATCATGTATACCTACCTGCAAGATGTGTCAACAACTAAAAGCTGGGGATGGGGGACATGCTGTTGGGGAGACTGGGAAAAGCAAGTAGAACCCTTTTCATTCGGGTTTGGGGTTAAGGAAGGACAGGCCACGAGAGAGCAGATCTCTCTAAGTCTTTCTGAAGAAAAGTCAGGTGCACTTGAGGCGGCACAGAAAGACAGGAAAGACAGAAGCACAGAAGAGAAAGAAGGCCCTGAGTGGCATCACTTGCCAGCTGAGAGTCAAGAATTCCGGCACAACACATGGTGGCACATGCCAAGAAGCTGGCTCAAAGGGTAAAGGTGCTTCCAGACAAGCCTGACAACTGGTGTTCAATCCCCAGGACCCGCATAAAGGTGGAATGTAAGTATGGACTCCACAAAGCTGTCCTCTGATCTTTTACAGGTGTGCCATGGCATGTTTCCCCCATATCATACCCATGTGCACAGACACAAATCATACCAGCAACACTGTAAACATCAGAAAGAAAACAATCCACACCTGCTTGTGCAGAGATAACATTTCTTTACGTAGTGGTGTTTGAAATATGAATGCTAAAGTAGCAATGAACTGAGGCCTGTGTGTATGACCTGAGGATGACTTTACTCCTTTCCCAGCTAAAACCTGCATTCCAGAACTCCCCTTACAGTAGCAACAGGCCTTCTCTACTGTGCAGCTTTCATGATCTTGGGTTTATCTTAACAGCCCCTGAACCTACCCATGCGCCCCAGGAGCAATGCATTCATTACCTCATCACCAAAAAGGAAGGAAAGATGGAGGGCCCTTTAGACATCTTTTCCCTGTGTAGCCCTAGCTGTCCTGGAACTCACTCTGTAGACCAGGCTGTCCTGCAACTCAGAAATCCACCTGCCTCTGCCTCCTAAGTCCTGGGATTAAAGGCGTGTGCCACCACTGTCTGGCGATACTTTTTGTTTTGTTTTGAGAGCTCCCTCTGTAGAACAGGCTAGCATTGAACTCACAGAGACCCGCCTGCCTCTGCCTCTGGGGTGCTGGGATTAAAAGCATACACCACCACCATCTGGGGCTAAAGAGACTTATTTTTAAGAATCTTATGTCCCTGTGTTTGTTTAATATGTGGGTCCCACGTGAGTGCAGGTGCCTTAAGAGAGCTGAAGCTTCAGATCTCACCCCTCACAGGGCGTTTAAACCACTTCAAAACTAAAGCAGTCTGATGTGGTGCTGGGAACTGAACGCAGGTCCTCTGAAGAGCAGTGTGTGCTCTTAACCATCGAGTCATCTCTACAGTTCATGTTGAAACACTTAAACAAAATCTTGCTGTGTTGTGGGGGCACACATCATTATCCCAGCAACTGGGAGGCAGAGGCAGCTGGAATTCCAAGTCAACTTGATCTACAGAGCAAGTCCCAAGATAGCCAGGGCTATACAGAAAAACTCTGTCACAAAAACAAAAACAAACAAACAAAACAAAAATAATAAAACCAACAACAACAAAAAAATAAAATGTAGGGTATGAGTTTATGTGTCTCACATATGTGCAGAACTTCACAGGTCAGAAGAATGTGCTAGATCCCCGTGGAATTGGAGTTATAGGCAGTTATGAGCTGAATGATATGGGTGCTAAAATCAAACCCAGATCCCATGGGAAAGCAGCCTGTGCCCTTAACTGCTAAGCCATCTCTCTGGTCCTTAAATATTCCTCCCCTCTCCCCCGTCCGTCTTTCTTTCCTTCCTTCCTTCCTTCCTTCCTTCCTTCCATCTAAGTATACTGTAGCTGTCTTCAGACACCCCAGAAGAGGGTGCCAGATCTCATTACAGATGGTTGTGAGCCACCATGTGGTTGCTGGGAATTGAACTCAGGACCTTTGGAAGAGCAGTCACTGCTCTTTATATAGTCCTGGCTGTACTGGAACTCACTCTGGAGACCAGCCTAGCCTTGAACTCAGAAATCTGCCTGCTTCTGCCTCCCAAGCTCTGGGATTAAAGGTGTGCGCTGGGCCCAGCACTGCCGGGCCAGTACTCCTCTTTTTAAGGGATCTTCAGGAACTACTCACCCAACTCTCCGTCTACGCTATCTGTTTTCTGTAACTTGCTTAGAGCAGCTGGGCTGAGCCAGAGGCCTTGTACTTGCTAGGCAAGCACCCATCACTAAGCTATACCCTGCCCATTAGTTTGTTAGTTTTTACAGACAGGGTTTCTCTTACAGCCCTGGTGGACCTGGAACTCACTCTGTAGAGCAGGCTGGCCTCAAACTCAAGAGATCAGCCTGCCTCTGCCTCCCCAGTGCTAGGATCAAAGGTGTGCACCACCATATCCAGCCCCCAGTTCATTTCCACACTACTTTTTGAGACAGGATCTGGCTAAGGTACAGCCAGGGAGGCGCTGGGCTATAGGCCTGAGCCATATTGTTGTAATTTATGGGACTTATTTGCTCTCTCTTAACAGTGAGTCCCTGATGGACAGGTCTGCTTTACTCATCTCTGTCCAGTTAGTGATGAATGAGTAGATATCTGTGTCCTTTAGTTCCTAAACTTCACAAGGGATGCTGGCATCAACTGGTCAAGAGGCTGAGGCAGAATAACTAGAGAATTCAAGGCCAGCAGGACTACAGAGTGAGACTCTTACTCCAAAACAACCCCACAAAAAAAACCACACACATGCCCAGAAGATATCCAAATATAAACAGCAGCATGAACATAGCACTACTTTACTGCTTTGGTGAATACCACGGAGCCTTGACCCGCCTGGTCTCTGTCCAGAAACACAAACTGAACCTGATGTTTCAAATGTTCCCACCCTGTGACCTGGTAAAGTTATCTATGAACTTGTTCAAAAGCTACTCAGGGGGAGGAGGACGATTTAAGGGCCAGTTATTTCCGCACTGGTCATCTCTGTGGCAAAGTTATCTATGAACTTGTTCAAAAGCTACTCAGGGGGAGGAGGACGATTTAAGGGCCGGTTATTTCCGCACTGGTCATCTCTGTGGCTGAGAACGGAAGGAGGAATGTCGAGTTAGAAACAGTGGTGGTGGTGGGGCAGTCCCTGCGGTCCATGGTGCAGTTTAAAGTGGGCTTTTTTTTTTAAATTTTTTCAGGGGGGAAGTTCAAGATCTGTAAAGCAGGCTGTTGTTAAGCTGTGGCAATCCTCCTGAGTACTGGGATGAGAGGCATGAGCCATCTTTACCTGGTTGAGTCACACCTCATATAACCCAGGCTAGCCTTCGTCCTTGTCTCCCTCCCAAATGCTGCTGGCATTACAGGCATAAGCTATCATGCCTGGCCCTTTGGCCATACTGTTTTAAAAAATGGGGAAACAAGGTTAGCCTGGTGGCACATGCTTTTAATTCTAGCATACCTAAGGAAGAGGCATGCAGATCTCTGTGACTTTGAGGCCGATCTAATCTACAGTCTGGGCTGCATAGTGAGACCCAATCTCAAGGCAGAAAAAATTAAAAATAAAGATGGGAAGATGACATGAAAAGATGCAGTTCTGAACTTTCCTGCCATAGACCAGCAGTTTTCATCTGCCTCTCTCTGTGGCTGGGTACCGTTCACAGACACTGGGAGGAAACAACACCCACCGTACGAGAGCCCAGCACCCTGAATATTCTGTTGCTCGTGCTTGTGCTAGTGCTGGTGTGAGAGAGGGCGTCGAGGGAGAGGGAGAGAACTCCAGACAACAGCACAGTTTATAAATGGTCAAAGATGTAAAAGGCATGTCTGTACAGATGATGGCCAAGAGTCTAAGAACAGCACACAACGGCCATGTGCCATTAGAAAACACAAATCGAAACCACAGTAAGTCTGGGAGCCATGGCATATACCTGCAATCCCAGCACTCTAGAGGCACCGGCAGGAAGAGCCATTTAGTGAGGCCAACCTTGTCTACCAGAGACTCTTAATAAATAAACAGGACATAACACAGTGAGATTCCATTTCATGCCCCAGGGCAGAACACAATCAGGACAGATAGCAACAAGTGTCACTGTCCTTCATAGGTGCCAGGGCAAGATTACATAACAAGTGCTGGAAGCTGGGTGGCTGTTCCTCACGAGTTTTCTGGCTGCCTAAGTGCTCATAAGTGGCTGGTGGAGGAGCAGTCTCTGACCTCAGCCCTGGCCCTGTGTAGGCAGGGGAGGCAGCATGTGGATCCTCATAGGTGGATGGTCAGGTCCAGGAGGACTGTGACTGAGGCAAAGGGGAGGCGCTCAGAGAGGGGTTACAGGACAGGTTGGGGGTGAGGCAGCTGGGGAGCGGGGAGTTGCACCTCTGTCCTAGGTGGGATGACAGTTGAGTTTCCAGAAACCTCCCTGCAGGGGAAGGACTGAGAACCACACACACTGGCAAAGGGCCTTGAACACTACCTTGCTGCAGTGGACCAGGACCCTGGCCTCTGACATAGGGCAAAGTAAGAGCAGATGCCCTGTGTCTTGGCGCCTCAGTTCTGAATTGCATTTTCCAGCAGAGTGATGGGAAACCAGAGGAAGGTGAGGCATCCATCTACAAGCCTTTCTTGAGCCATCCTGCTGTTCCTGGAACCGCTGAGACCAACACCATCCATCTACCACTTCCTTTCCCCATCCAACTATCAAGCTCTGGTGAAGCCACGGATGGTGCCACATGGCATGGACTTTGAAGAATAGTAGTGCCACAGAAAATGCCCTCTGGACTCTGACACAGTCTCAAGCAGGAGGGAGTATCAGCAGATCTACAAAGAGTTCCACAGGAACCCCTGGAGACTGAGAGAAAACATTTGTTGGTTAGAGCCAGCTGTGTACACAGGGTTATCGATCTAGACAGATGTGACATGGGGCACTCCTGCATTACAAGGAAGTTGGTGCTACAGGGCCAGGCAAGTTCAGTGGCAGTCAGGAAGGCAGGCAGAGATGGGTCATTGTAGAGCTCTGGGCTTTGGTGGCGGGTGGACGGATGATGTGAAGTAAAGGGAGCCAGCAGGCTGCTTTTCAAGACATTCAAGGCTACTGCGGTAAAGACAGGGAGCATGGCTCTTACACTACTCAGGATGGCAGGGCCAAAAGACTGACAGGACAAAGACGAGAACAAATCCCAGCTCCACACACACACCTCAATTCTAAAACTCAGGAGGCTAAAGCTCTCTCGAGTCCCAGGCCAGCTTACGCTATACAGTTAGACTGTCTCAAAAATAATACAAGGGCCAAAGATGGTGGTAAAAGCCTGCAATCCCATCACGTGAGGGGTAGAGACAAGGGGGTTAGGAGTTCAGGATCAGCCTCAAGTGACTTATAAGTTTGAGGCCACCCAGGACTGCATGAGACTTTACCCTAAAAACAAACAAATATACACATGGAAGGGCCAAGAGTGGTCACACAGCACAGTCCCATGGAAGGGCCAAGAGTGGTCATACACCACAGTCCCATGGAAGGGCCAAGAGTGGCCCTGCAGCACAGTCCCGGCACAGATGAGGCAGGAAGGCTGCTACAAGTTCGAGGCTGCCTGGGATACAGTGATAACCAGTGTGAAAAGCACACACGTAAATGGGGGAGGGGGACGGGGGGGGGGGGGGACAGGAAGGAGGGAAGGCTGGTCATCGCACCCCAATCCTGTTCTCATCTTAAGTGCTCCAAGTCCGTCACCCTGACTATTGACACACACTGTCGCAAGTCCTTCAGTTTTCCCAAGGGCTGAAGCCTGTGCCTCCTCTCAGAAGCCAAAGGGCCAGGATGGTGTGCCCCTGTAGCTTCGGGCCTAGTGGAGAAGATGGCTGCGATGACAATGCGAGGAGGTACTATGGCAGCTAGGGAAGAGGGACATGGAGCTATCTGAACCAAGTGGGAGAATGAACAGGACCAAGAAGGCAGGGATCAGCAGGAGCACTCAGTCTGAGGGTACATGGGGCAGGGGCTGGGGCACCAGAGGGTGGGCTTCATCCTGTAACTCTGAAGACATCCCAAGAGAGGGCAAAGTGTCAAATTCCTTCTGGAGAGCTAGCCCAAGCTCTGAGACCTCCCAAGAGAGGGCAAAGTGTCAAAATCCTTCTGGAGAGCTAGCCCAAGCTCTGAGACCTCAGTTGGGCCCATACCCTGCTTCCTGCTACCCTGCAGGATGACCTAAGTCAATAACACAGTCAAGACCTAGTAAAGGTTTAATACAAGAGAGCTCAGAGGGTCCTCCTTGCTCCCCAATCAATACACCACCACTACTACCTTCTCTACCATCACCATGCTGCCACAGAAAAGCCAGAAAAGCCAACCTCTGCTGTGGAGGCTTGCCTTCATCTTCTGGCAGCACCTCCTTCCCCGGCTCCTCCCTTCTCCCTGGGGAATCAGTCCCAGTGGCACTCTGCACAGACAGGGCCCTGTGACTCTAAGGCTGACAGAGGCAGCAACCCCTGAGACTCCAAGGAAGAAGGGAGGGGTGTGTGTGAGACGCCCGAAGTCTGAACCCTTGTGTCTCAAGTGTGGGGCCACCCATCCAAAGCAAGGGAAGCGATCTCCGCTGGAATCATCAGCCTGCAGGCTCCTGCTGGGAAGGGAGAGGGTGCTGGGCCAGTCACATGAACAGAGAGCAGTGGCAGCAGACACTTCCCAACTGCCACCCCCAAGCTTCAGGCAGCTTATTCTTGCAGCTGCATGGAGGAAGGGAAAGGAAGGGAAGGGGAGGGGAGGAGAGGGAAGGGAAGGGGAGGGGAGGAGAGGGAGGGAGGATGTGAGGCTGACTGTGCACCATCATCACTGCCCAGCCCTGCACATAATGGAGGCTGCGTACTAGCATCTCCAAGGAACCTGGCCTTCAAGGAGCTTTCCCAATGTGGGGACACAGCCAAGCCCTGTGCATCTCTCTAAGGACTCTGGCACCTAGCCTTGGAGCTCCTTCCTAGAACTGGGGGCTCTCCACCTCACCGCCCACACCAACCTGAGACACCAGCTGCCTATGCAGATGCAGGCCTCAGAGGCGCCATGGGCCACTCCACAGAAGGGCTCCACAGCATGGTGGGCGTGCCTTGCTGCATGCTTCTCTTTACCAGACTCCGGCTTCTCCCCTCCACAAGTCAAAACAACTTGACTAAAAACTCCAAGGCCTTCTGCCACCAAGGAAAACAGAGGCAGAGGAGCACCTAGACAAGGGTGCGCCTTCTGAGTGGAGGAGCTGACGTCACCCTCAGGCAAATTGCTCCTGGCCACAAGTCACCTGCTTTCTTCACAGCAAGATGAGGGAGGCGGCTGAGAACAGGAGCCACACTTAGTCCGCACTGCATGCTTGTTTGTCCTAGTACAGATCAATGCCACCCTCAGCCCACAAATAAACTGCCTACTGAGGCAAAGACGCTAACAAGCCACAACCTCAGTTCACACTGATGGTCACTGGGTCCCACGCTACCGCCGGTGCAATTGACCACAACCTCCATATTGTTCTCCCAGGGACCCTTGAACCAGAGCTGCTCTAGAATAAGAAACTTTCTGGATTTAACAAATGACAAGGTATCAATGTTACACAGGATTCTAAGAGACTTGAGGGGACTGTGGAGTTACAAGAGGTCACATGGGCCGGGTGGTGGTGGTGGCGCACACCTTTAATCCTAGCACTTGGGAGGCAGAGGCAGGCAGATTTCTGAGTTCAAGGCCAGCCTGGTCTACAGAGTGAGTTCCAGGACAGCCAGGGCTCCACAGAGAAACTCTGTCTCGAAAAACCAAAGCCAAAACCAAAACCAAAAACAACAAAAACAGAAAAACAAATCAAAATTGTCTATCTACACATATACGTATATATACATATACATCAAACACACACCTGCAGCCCCCCAACTCCGTTTACTCAGGTGTTTCTGCAGTCTTGCTCAGCCTCACCTATGGCCTCCCTGGCTTTTTTTTTTTTCTGTCCCGTACACGACAGTCTAGCTGATTCTGGCACTAGTCCCCACATATCTGAAGCTGGGCCACACCAAGCTGACTCCTAGAACTTAACCAGATGTCCCTGCCCACCCTCAACTTCTCATGATAGGCCTCAGCACCAAGCCTAGGTGCTTATTGGTCACTCTGGGACGCCCTGCCATCTTCTCCCCCTTCAACTAGTACCTAGCTAAGTGGACTGCCACTGTGTTATCTGTGCAGGAAGGCCAGGCAGCAGCACGACAAAAGTGTGTCCTAGGGGCAGAGGGTGTGGGTAAGCAGCTAGTAAAGGGTAGAGGAGCAGCCCAGCCCTCTTGGGACTTTGAAGCCATCCAGGAGCCAGTTTCCTGGACGTGTCCAAGGTCAAGGCTTTTACTGTTTCTTATTCCTGTTACCTGCAAGACCACACATGTCACCTAGAGTGAAGTGACACAGCTTGCCTTTGGTCCTGCAGACACTACAAGGACCAAAAGTACAGGCTCTAGGAGCAGGTCACCTGGTTCTCAGTCCCAGCCCAGCCCCTCCCTGGCAGTGTGACAAAGGCAGGGGAATCACTTCACCTCTGCCCCTAGTCCTCAGGGCCAGAGCCATGACTGTGCACAGGGGTGGCCATGGACAACCTGCTATAAGGTTAGCACCACGGTACTTGGACATGGAGAGCAGGGCACACTGCAGCCCAGCCCTATGCTCTACTGCAGAAGGCAGTTGCCATCATCTGGGTTCCTGTGGTCACCTGTGTCACATGTCAGCACGCCCCTCACAGAGCACATGGAGGCCAGCCAAGGTCACCCTGTAGCCTGTAGCCTGCAGTCTGCTCAGAAGGGCCTGAGCACAGGAGAGATAGCCAGGAAGGGCTGTGCAAAGCCAAGCCCAAGGTCTGCAGTTGGTCCAGTGCAGGCCTATGGCTCCCAGATCTTAATCCTTTTGGAGCAAAGCCCTGGAGGCACTATCTGCTCAGGGACTGCGCCCAGTGCCAGCTCTGAGTGACTCCAAGTGTTGCCAACCCCTGCCTGGCACCTTGGAGGAAGAGCCCTGTCCTGGCACAAACTGGACCAGCTGCCCTAGAACTTCCCCCAAATGCCTCCACAGGGTATGAGACCTAAAAAACCTCATCCCTTCCCACATTTGCTCTCAGAACCAGACTGGAGTCAGAGCAGTGCCTGTTTTCTCCTCTGAAGTGGGGCTTGCACAGAAACACACATCAAAAGCTAAAGGTTATAGAGACCGGGCACCACCCAGGTCCATGGGCCAGAGAGTGGCAGTATGAAGTATGTGATGGAAGCAGCAACTGGCCTAGAGTCTTCAGTGCACTGTGGACAGGTCAGCAGTGTCCCCAGTCTGGAGCCTGGTACCTTGACAGCCTGTCATGTTGGTGCCCCTCACACCCTCAGCTCAATTTACTCAGAGAGGCTGGGCAACTTGCTCTCAGACAAGGCTGGGCCTAGCAGTTTAGACCTGTCCCCAGAATAAGGCACTCATCTTGAGGAGCAAGCCTCGGGGAAAGTGAAGGGGGCTGGGTAGATGGCAAGCACTGGGGGAAGTGGAGAGTATAAGGAGACACGCTTTGGCGGGTGCAGGATGAAGGGGCAGCAGCAGATGCACTGTGGCTCTTGTGATGTGCTCCACACTGCAGCCCACCATCCCACAGCTGCACTCTACAGATAGAGGCCAGGCCCTGCTTATTGGCCAGCTCTTGTCACAGCCTCTCAGGCCTAAGAGATGTGCTTCTACCTGTCAAACCAGTTCCCGGAGAACAGAGCAGAGCCAGAGAGAACAAACAGTATGGCTGTCCCCTGCATGGCCACTGCCTTCACCACCTCTTCCCTGACTCCAAGTGGCTAGGAATGGTCACATGTTGGAACTTCACAAGAAATCTCCTGGTGGGCAGCCCAGGACTCTGAGTGAGAGCTGGCCATGTGCCACTGGCAGGCTGCAGGATGGGACACAGCAGGGAGGGCAGGCAGGATCATTGGTGTCATGTGCTTAGATCACAAGTCTCTCTCACAAGCCTACCTTGCAAAGCCCAGAATCTAGCAGTGCCTGGAAAGACTAGCTGAGCACTTTCTTGTGGTCTGTTCTGAAAGGGTTCCTGGTTCCTGGAAAGAACTAGGGCCCAAGAGCTGCCTCTCATCAGGGGAGGACTGGCCAGCTCCCTCTCACATTACCCACATGCCCAATGTGCCTCTTCCACTCACAACTTCCACCACCGCCCTATTCCCCAACTCTCACTTTCCGCCTGCACACCTGCTTCCAGCTCCCCAGCCATGGCATCCCATCTTCTCAGACACCCTGGCCAACTGCAAGGCGAAGCCCATTGGCCCTGCTTTATAGACACACGGCCAGGATACCACCCTCCCCGAAACTTCTCTCTCAGGCTGGTCACACTGCTATAAAATTCCATCCAGGTGGGGCTGAGAAAGTCAGCTCCCATTCCTACTGGGGGCACCAAAGAGAAAACAGATAACAGAACACCAATGGTCCTAGTTTTACGAGGAAATGGATGGATCCTTAGATTAGCTCACTTCAAGGGGCCCCCAACACAGGACTCCTGCAAGACCTGAGGGGGCTCTGGCCCTCAGATGGGCACCTAGAACTCCAGACACGCAAGCCAGCACTCCTACCTAGAATAAGGCTGAGTAGGAGCTGGTACTGGCAGACCCCTCAGAGCTGCTCCCCTACCCCAGGCTTCCTTTACTTCCCAACACCCCCAGGCCTAGTCAGCCCTTCCATCTGTCTCCCTGAGAAGAATGGATTTGAAACAATTCAGACCCTCCAAAGACTGTCACTAGGGGCACTGTTTGTGGTCACTGCTCTTCCACTGAGAATCATGGCTTAAATTTTATATAGCCCTATGCTATAGAGGGCCCACAGACCAACTGTGACACACCACCTGCCACCCCTGATCCAGGCTGGACTATCCTCAGACCATCTCTCAACTGGGCTCTCACCAACCTTCTGAGCCCATTTAGCTCCCCATCCTGAACAGCTCCTAGGCCATGGACAGCCCTGCTGTCCTCCTGGGCACCTGCCCCTAGATGCTGATGGCTTTGCAAATCTCTCTGTCCATGATAGCCACCTTCACATTCCCTTCCCTATGGAGGCCAAGTCTTTAAGCTCATTCCCAGCCAGAAGTCCAAAAGGTAAGCAGTAAGTAGTCCCTGCTGTCACTCTGGAAAGCTAGGGGAAGGACAGTCTCCTGGCCTGGGAGTCACCATCACCTATACCTGTCACTCTTAGCAGCAGCAATCCAATTAGCTGCTTCACAGGACAGGAATTTACAAGACCAGTCTTGTTTAAAGCTCACAACTAAGAAATTAGCACCTCCATCTGCAGACAAAGAAACTGGAGGCAGGAGGGGAGAGAACAGCTTTTTCAACAGCCAAAGCTTACAGGCACGGTGGGCCATGCCTGCCACCCTGGAGCTCAAGACAGGCTGACGCAGGAGGACAGCTGGGCTGCACAGGAGTCTCCAAAAGAGTCTGGGCTACCCAATTCAATCCTGTCTCAAAAAGTAAATAAATAATGTTTGTAATAACATATAATAAATCATATATTTTTATATATTACAAATTACATACATCTCAGAGGCTACAAGTGTGGCTCCAGGGTAGAGTGCTTGCCTAGCTGTAAGGGAGCCCTGGACTCCATTCCCCACCCTGCATAAAATGAGTGTTGGGACATACCTGTAATCCCCTCATTCAGGAAAGGGAAGCAGGAAGGTCAGAAGTTCATAGTCACCCTTAACTATACCCAAACTGTGCTATATAAGACAATCTTTTTTTAAAAAAAGCTTAAGCTGGGCAGTGGTGGCACACAACTTTAGTTCTAGCAGAGGCAAGTGGGTTTCTGAGTTCAAGGCCAGCCTGGTCTACAGAGTGAGTTCCAGGACAGCCAGGGCTACACAGAGAAACCTCGTCTCAAAAAAACAAAAAACCAAAAAACCAAAACCAAAACCAAAAACAAAAACAAAAAACAAAATTAATAAAAGGGCTCAGCCTTTTCAGAAAAACTATGGTCCAGAAACTTTGCCCAGAACTATGCCCAACTCTCCAGGCACCCTGACCTCCAGGCCCCATCTAAAGAGCAAGCTCTTTCCAGGCTTCAATGCTGCCTTCATAATCATCATGGATTTAGGAGCGCTCACCCTCACCAGGCACTGTTCATGTGTGATGGCACTCAGTCCCTGGCAAACCCTGGACCACTGTTCCTGTCAGTCACTCTGTGGGAGGGGAGCTCTGAAGCCAGGCAACTTCTCAGAGGTTGCAAAAGACAGCAAGTGAGAAAGTCAGAATTTGATCCACCTAGCCTTTCTCTTCCCTCTTTTTTCTTTTTATAACATAGGGTTTATAGGGTTTCACTGTACAGTCCAAGCCCCACCTAGAAGGCCTACTCTATGGGCCAGCCTTAGCCTCTAAGCACTGTACTCAAAGCTGCATATTGCCATACCAGGTTTCTTGTTTTCTTTTTTTCCTTTTTTTGGTTTTCCGAGACAGGGTTTCTCTGTGTAGCCCTGGCTGTCCTGGAGCTCACTCTGTAGACCAGGCTGGCCTCGAACTCAGAAATCTGCCTGCCTCTGCCTCCCAAGTGCTGGGATTAAAGGCGTGCGCCACCACTGCACACCAGGTTTCTTAACCACTTCTGAATGGCCACACTGCTCCACCTCTCCCCTCCCTGCTGTGATCTCACCACGGTGGACACCAAGCTGCGGCCAGGGCCCGGTGGACTCACTCTCCCTGTCCTCAGTACCAGTTCCAAGAATCTCAGAGCCCAAAACAAACCACTCGGCCCTGGCAGGCTCCCCATCCCAAGTCTAAGTTAACCTTAGTCTCTTTGATAATTACTAGTCAAACTGGCATTTATGGCGGGCTCCAGGGTATCATTTCCTGCAACCAAGTCCCCCGCCCCCACATACATCAAAGCTACCAGCTGCCCACTCTGCTGCCCACAGCCTGGCAGTAGTGTCTGTCTGTTCCTGGACAAGCAAGTTAGCTTCTACAGAACACGGCCAGTGGGCGATCTCACTTCACAGGCTCCACCCAAGCAAAACACAATACAGCTCAGAAATGGGATTAGCCTGTGTCCATCTATCTCCCCAGCAACCTTTTACCTTCCCTAGCCATCAAAGCCAATGCACTCCTCCACGCACTCGTCCAGTTTCACCTCCCCACCAACCTTCTCCAACAGGCCTAGGTCTTAGATCTTCCCATCTCCCAACATACAAGTCACCTTCTGTTGACCAGAAACACCTGAGTAGGTAATATTCCCGAGTCCTTCCCCAGGAAGAACCTGGGCTCCACATTCTGCTGCTGAACCTTACTGACGAAATCCTTGATCAAAGGCAAACTGACCACCTCGTCCTCTGCTTTTCTGACTGCTGCCTCTGACCCTCCTTTCCCAGTCGGAGGGTTTACCAACTTCTGTACACAGTCTGGGTTCATTTCTGTCTTCTGAGCCAGAAGAGTAGTGGTCATAGCCGGCTACCCTTTGCCTCCTGGATTACAGACCAGCTGCTTCGCTCTCACCATCCCGTGGACTCAGGCACTTACCTTTCCCCCAATACTATAGACAGGCTCTCTTCATCTATCCCTGGGCGTACCACGAACTCAAAGGTTGGCTGCCAGCCTCGCAAACTCCTAAACAAGGTTAGGGTTTGAAAACCCAAGCCTGTGGACCTTTTCAACTCTTCCGCCAGCCCTTCTCTGTCTCCAGCTCTAAGCTAGGCAACGCTGAAATCACCAATAAGTGCCATTTACCTCGGGCCACCTCCGTAGGGGTTGGCCCTATGGCGGTCCCACCCGCCCCTGGGCTCTCCCCCGCAACCCTCGCCATAGTTACCGTGTCTCCAGGGGTCTTTGGGCTCCACCGCCCCTGACACGATGTCCTCGTCCGACGGGAACGTGACTCGCTTGGCCGCAGCCTTAAGGCGCCCATCGGCCGGGGGCGAGGCCCCGCTAGGAGACCCAGCTTCGGCGGGGGCCTCCTCGGCCTCGGTGTCCGCGTCCGCGCCCGTCCCGGGCGGAGCCTCCTGCGGCGGGATCTCCATCGCCGCCTCCTCCTCCTCACGGGGGCCCCGGGGACATGCCCCGGGCCCCGGACTCGTCTCTCCGGGTCCTCCCGCCGTTCCGGCGCATGGGCTTGGACAGTGCCTCAAGCGCCGCCTCCGTCCGCTCCGTTCGTCGTCGTCGTCACCGTCGCCGGGAGCCCCAACGCGCCTCCGCCGAGCTCCTCGAGTACCTGCTCTTCCGCAGCCACACTTTCGCTACAAGCCGAGGCGCCCGCTGCGTACCGAGAAAAGCATAGCACGGACTCAAGCTTTTGCTCTGAAAAAAATCGTGTCGAGGGCAACACGAAGACGGGAACAAAGAGCAGTGGGCTCCACGGGAAACAGAAACGTGAGCGGCGAATCTGCAGAGCCAAACTGCAGGACACAGAGGCGGGGCCTATGAACGCTGTCTCCCAGAGCGCCGCGCGTGCGCGAGTTTCACGGGGGAGGGGGGAAGGGTGCAGGAGTGGGGGGTGTCTCGCCCTCAGCCCAGCTGTCAACACTCAGGCTCCCGCACATTCGTCACAACCCCAAGTAATTCGGGAAAGAATTCAATAGAAATCCTATCACCGCGGCCTGCGAAAGGGCAGACAGCGGCTAAAGCCTTCTGAGTTCGATACCAGAGACTCACGTACAAATGGAAGAATCGCCTCCACAAAATTGTCCTCTGATTTCTACACAGGAGCCCACAAGAAATCATGAATAACTTAAACTATAAAACAAGGCCCAGACATTAATTTAAAAGCCACCTGCTGGACATAGTAATGACACGCCTGTGACCCGAGCATTGGAGAGGCTGGAGGAGGCGGCGAATTCGAGGCCAGGCTGGATTACATTGGGAGCCTCAGACAAGCAGGTACTACAGCTTGAGACTCTGGCGGGGCTAAGCCAAGTACTGGGGGCGGGGTAAAGTGATGGAGGTGCTGAAAAGCCACGAGAGATGAGCTGAATATAGGATGAGTACGTACAAGTGACAGAACCAACAGAAGAGCACACTTTAGCTTCTCGTCAAAATTGTATCAAATGTAAATTACAATATTAGACGAGTCTGCTGGGTATTCATGAACCTGATTGAAAAACAAAATCCAAAAACGGGGAGCAGGAATTCCAAAGGTTCGGGATGAATCAGCTGACCAAACTTGAGCGAGCCTAAGCCACACCTCCAAGGAGTCGATTCCATAGCTCAGGATTGATCTCAGCACTTTTCGCTTTCCCTTCTCAGCTCTTTAAGGACGGACCCATTGGCACAAGGGACTGAAACCACAGAACGGGAATTGAGGAGGGTAGAGCTCAACATTGCCAAGTAGAGAGCTAGGCTGGGACTGGAGGGAGGCCCCCGTGTGAAACGAAAACAGCTGAGACTACTGTTAAGGGTAGCTGCTTCCCACTTCACAGTTGTGGGTTAGCACACTTTGGACACTGAGAAGCACCAGAAGCCCCTATAATTAATGCAAACTTTCAGTTACATTCCGAACTTCAACTAAAAGGCATTAACTGGGTTGGTTTGGTTGGCTGGTTTTTGTTTGTTTTTACTGGTTCTCACATAACCCAGGCTGCCCTCTGACTTGCTACATAGAAAAGACTGGTTTTATCTCTGGCTCCTCCTGCCTCTGCACCCCCTTCCCCACACCAAGTGCTGGGATTACAGGCTTGGGCCCCTGTGCTTAGCTAGGAACTGCTCTCAGATATCATCAACTCAAAGATTTCTAGTGACAAGGAAAGGAAACAGGTGACCCAGACTCCTTCACTAGGAGGCTAAAGCAAACTGAGGAAGGGTAAAACTTCAACCTAGTGTAAGCCAACGCCCTCCCTAGTAAAAGGCCATCCTTGCCCACCTCAAAATAGACTTAAGGGTCAATTTCTTTTTTTTTTTTTTTTTCTTTTTTGGTTTTTCGAGACAGGGTTTCTCTGTATAGCCCTGGCTGTCCTGGAGCTCACTTTGTAGACCAGGCTGGCCTCAAACTCAGAAATCCGCCTGCCTCTGCTTCCCAAGTGCTGGGATTAAAAGCGTGTGCTACCACTGCCCGGCTAAGGGTCAATTTCTTATCCAGAGAATAATGCCAGCCATTAAGGGAGAATACCAGGGGCAGTGCACACCCCATACTTTTATCTGGACTCCTCACCATCATGGTTTACCCCACAAATTTTAGCCTGAGATAACTACACTACTAACTTTTAAATACTACTTCAGAGGGTGGGAAGACAGCTCAGCAATTAAGAACACTTGCTACTCTGTTCCAAAGGGCTGAATTCTGCTCTCAGCACCCACATCTCACAAGCAGCTGTAGCCCTAGCTCCCGACGACTGCATATCTTCTTCTGGTCTCCATGAGCACCTGTACTCACCTGGCACACAGATGTTAACACCTACATTTAAAATTTTAAAACAAACAAAAACATTAAACATGTCACCATTCTCCATGCAATACAACTAAAAAGATAGGCAGAAAAGCCAAGTATGGTGGCCTGACCTGTAAGTAATTCCAGCACTTGGGAGGCTAAGGCAGGAGGACTGTGAATTCCAGGCCAGCCTGGGCTATACAGCCAGATCCTGTCCTTTAAAAAAGGTTGGGGTGAGGTGAAAAAAATGTCTCAGCCCATTAAGTGCACTGGCTGCTCTTGCAGTGGACCCACAAACAATTCCCAGTGCCCACATGGTGGTCACAACTGTCTTACTAGTTTCATTGGACCTGGTGCCCTCTTCTGGCCTCAGCCATCACTGCATGCATGTGGTGTGGACATCCATGTAAGCGACCATCCATATATATATATATAAAATAATAAAAATTTAAAAGGAAAGACAGAGCTAGGTTTCTCTAGATGAGGATTTCTCTGGCAGGAGGGTAGATGGAGAAACAGCTTGAGGCTCAACGTTGACAGCTCTTCAGGGCTCTTTGAGCTCTCGAGCGCACACACACATGCACACACACACACCCCTCAGCCTGCAACACACACACCCCTCAGCCTGCAAGAACAAGCCTCAGGAATTTATTTCTGTAAAGTTCAGTTGTGTGAGGCAGAACATTCCTTTCAACAAGAGAGATCTAGAATGTCTGTGGTTACAGTGTCCCACTGTGGCATAGCCTGCCCTTGAATTTATGATCTTCCCACCCCAGCCTCGTGAAAGCCAGGGTTATCAGCATTCTGCACCAGGTGGTATCTGGTTTGGAGTTCCTGTGAGTTCAAAGCCAGAGTTTGTTGGAGGTTGCTTGGGAAGTCCAGGAAGGTGCTGAGAACTCTATGGCCCAGGGATAGCAGAGGTCTGGGCCACTGTGGCAACGCCCACAAGGCAAACAGCAGACAGTTTCACAGCTTGAAGGAATAGGAAATTATGTCACTGCACCGAAGCAGGGCCTCGGCCTGCACGCCTATGGGAGTCTGCAGTTGGGAAACGTAGAAGTTGGCTACATCCAGGTCTGTGGCTCCAAACTGGGCGGTTACATGCACACCTTCGTGTAGTGTGAAACTCACAGGGTGCCCCACCATGGCTAGGAGACTGCGGAGGTAGCGCTCCCGCAGAGTGGCTCGGGCCCGCTGTTCCTGTGACTCTGGGGGATCTTGAATACAACCTTCTCCGACTTCTGGTCTCAGGATGGTCCTACGTCCATCAGGGGCAAAGCCTCGGCTGAAGCCATCGGGGGCCCGAGGGAGTCGCAAGACTGGCACCGGCATAGGAATGGTCAGTGGGCTCTGCATGGCCCAGGCTTTGGGAAGAAGGTGAAAGAGTTAAAGCCATACAGCTTCAGGAGAGAATATCCCACCCTTTGGTTTTGCCTTCAGACTATAGCTGTACTGTCGAGAACGTGCATCAACTCCCCCCAGCTCCACCCCAGGTAGGGAATTTTGTCTGTCTATTGTTACATGGTTTTAGAGACAAGGTCTTGCTATGTAGGCACAAGCTGACTCAGAACATACAGGCAGGCACGCTGCCTTCTAAATGCTGTACAGGTCTGCAACACCATGTGGGGCTCTTTTGCCTTCTGTTGTTTTGTGAGAGAAGGTCCTTAGCCCAGATGGAACTTGAATTCTGTGTAGACAGGACCTTGAATTTCTGACCTGCCTACCTCCTACCAGGTGCCAGGATTACAGGTTTGCTTTTGCCGCCTTCTGTGGGGATGGAAGCCAAGGCCTCCTGCATGGTAGGCAAACTCTATACTGACTGCATCCCCAGTCCCCGTTTTGTCTACTTTGGTAACTGTCAGAAGAATATCCGCAGCCCCTCTCACTCAGCCAGAGTCCTGACAGCTCGATCCAGAACGGCTCAGCAACAGCTAGACCCACATTGCGGCTGCTGAGTGAAAACAGCCTAAGCTTAAGGAGGCCCTGTCAGGAAATTTTAAGAGTTTGCAGTATTGGGCTGGAGAGATGGCTCATCGGGTAAGAGCACTGAGTGCTCTTCCAGAGGTCCTGAGTTCAAATCCCAGCAACCACATAGTGGCTCACAACCATCTGTAATGGGATCTGATGCCCTCTTCTGGGGTGTCTGAAGACAGTGACAGTGTACTCACATACATAAAATAAGTAAGTCTTAAAAAAAAAAAAAAAAAAAGAGTTTGCGGTATCTTGGGCTTTTGTTTTCAAATGCATTTATTTGTGTGTGTCAGTGTCAGGGTACATGTGTAGAGTCAAAGATCAGAGGACAGCTTGCAGGAGCCAGCTCTCTCCTCCCACTACATCACCAGGGATATGACCATAAGAAGGCTGTCAGCTCGGTGCTGAGAACCTTGAGACTTTACTCACAGAGCCATCTTGCTCCCTAACCTCTTTTGGGGTGGGGAATAGAGAAGAGCATGGGGTACCACTGTATAGCCTACAGTGTCGTGGAGTGTAGCTAGCACCCTGCCTGCCTTGGCCTCCCTAAGTCCTGTGATCTCAGGCCATCTGCATAGTTTTAAGGTCCCTCTCTCAAGTGTGCTGATGCGGTCTTGTAATCCCAGCACTAGGGATGTCAAGGCAGGAGGACTGACTTCAAGGCCAACCAGGGCTAGACAGGGCATCATCACCCCTTTGTCCCTTCTTGCACTCAGCCGCCACCGTCGCATGCCTGGACCGCCCTGGTGACCTCCCCACTGGGCTCCTAAATCCATCCTCCCTATGGTCAATCATTTTTTTATTTTTTCTTTCTCCCCACCTTCTCCCTTCCTCTGAAACAGAATCTTACTATATAGCCCTGGAACACACTACTTAGCTGAGACCAACCACATTATACCTGCTGCTGCCTTCCTAGAGTTGGGATTAAAGGTGTAGACGGTCAAGCTTGGCTTATTTGTTTTGTTTGTGTGTGTGAATGTACATGTGTGAGCTACCCTGCCCATTCCTGGGCAGAGGAATAAAAGCCAGAGGAGTACATCAGGTATTCTACTCCAGCCCAGTGTTTCCCCCACAGGCTATAAACTGGATCTTGCTACATCTAAATCCTAGATCAGTGAAGACCTCAGCAGGTCTCAGAACTTGCTGCCAAGCCTGGCCACCTGACTTCAATCCTTAGAACTCACAGAGTCCAAGGAGAGAACAAGAGTCTAAAACTGGTCCTCTGACTTTCAGATGCACATTGTGACATGCGCGCGCGCGCGCACACACACACACACACACACACACACACACACACACAGGTTAAAAACAAACAAACAAGCCAGACAGTGGTGGCGCACACCTTTAATCCCAGCACTTGGGAGGCAGAGGCAGGCGGATTTCTGAGTTCGAGGCCAGCCTGGTCTACAGAGTGAGTTCCAGAACAGCCAGGGGGGACACACAGAGAAACCCTGTCTCAAAAACAAAACAAAACAAACAAAACATCAACAACAAAAACAAAAAACCAAACAGCTGGGCAGTGGTGGCACATGCCTTTAATCCCAACATTTGGGAAGCAGGTAGATTTTTGAGTTTGAGGCCAGCCTGGTCTACGGAGAGAGTTCCAGGACAACCAGGACTATATGGAGAAACCCTGTCTTGGAAAAAACAAAAAACAAAAACAAAAAAACAAACAAAACTTTTACAACTAAATCCCAGAGTGACCTCTGTTTAGGACCGTTCCCTGGGGTCATCCCTCAACTGGAGTCCTCACAGTGGACGTTACATGACCTCCCCTCCCCTCCCCTCTCTACCTTTGGACCAGCTAGTATTCCCGAGGTAGAGGAAATGCAGCTGTGTCACAGGACCTTTCCCTGGAGACATGGGAGATGCCAGGCTCTCTTCCTCCCTCACATCACTGATAAACCATTTCTTTCCCCATTTTCAAACCACTGCTTCTGAGAAGGAGTCTCAGAGAGCCCACACTGACCACAAGCTCACTATGCAGCCCAAGCTAGTCTTGAATTTCTGACCCTCCTTCTGCTACCTCCGCAGTACTGGGATATCAGGCTGTTTTATATAGTACTGGACATCAAATCCAAGATTCCACACATGCCAGGCCAGCACTTGACCAAAGCCAGCTGTGGTACTGCATGATTTTAATCCTAGTATCTAGATGCAGAGACAGGCAGATCCCTGAGTTTGAGGTCAGCCTGGTCTACAGAGTGAATTCCTGTCTTGAAAAACAAACAAACAAGCAAACAGACAATGCAGAGGGAATTCTATACTGTTCACTCTATACTGTCAAAGTCCACACTCCCATGAGGTCTTGTCACATTGCTTGGGCTGACGCTGGGCTTGAACTCCTGGGTTCAGGTGATCCTTCTGCTTCAGGCTTTGGTCCTGTGCCCACACCTTGTCCCATCTGTCCTTTATAGCAGTGTGTGCTCCTGATGGGATGCTTCTCCAGCCCAGGAAAAACAAAGGTCCCTCCGGGAAATGCAGGCTTTCAGCAGTGTGCAGACACTAGTACTTCTACTGTAGACAAGGCTGGCCTGGGATTTGTGATCCTGCACCTTAGGCTTACTGCTGGGACTATGTGCATGGCTAACTTTGGTTTCTACTGGCCTCTTGGTACAATCAAAGAACCAGCAGTGAGGGGGCTAGAGATATGGCTCAGCCATTAAGGGCACTTGGGAAAGCAGGTTTGATTCCCAGCACCTACATGATGGCTCACAACCATCTGTAATTCTAGCTTCAGGGAATCTAATTCCCTCTTCTGGACTCCTTGGGCACCAGGCACTCACATGGTACACAGACATACATGCATTCAAAACATCCATTCACATCTGAAATGTTGCAAAAGAAAAGTGAAGGTTCAGCAATGGGATTGGAATGCAGCTCACCTATATCTGGTAGATGCTCTCCTAGCATGTAGGAGGCCCTGGGTTTGAACACTAGCACTTCATAAAACTGGGTGTGAGGATACACATCTGTAAGCGCAGGCAAAAGGATCAGAAGTTCAAGGTCATCCTTGGCCACACAGACAGCTTGAGGCGAGTCTGAGCTACACGAGGGGAAGGAGATGACTCAGAGGGAGAGAGTGCTGGTTGACTAGCAGGCTGAGTTAGGTAGCTGAGTCTCTATGGGGAAAGAGAGAACCAACTCCTGAAAGCTGTCTTCCTTAATACCACACAAATAAATAAATGTAATCAAAATCCGAGGCCCAGGCCTACCTGGTCTACAGAGCAGCCAGGGCTACACAGCAAATCCTGGGGGAGGGGAGATGAGGAGGATCAGCACGGGTAAGTATGTGATTTGAGGTAGATGTGATTACAGCACATTGACCTGAAGCCTGGGCTGGCTTCTAACTGGTGATCCTCCTGCCTCAGGAAAACTCTGAAATTCCATGGAAGTACCACCTTATCTAGCTTTGTATTTATTCTTTAAAGATTCACGCTTTCTCTGCCATCCCAAGCACAGGCACCTGCACAGCAAGTGAACACAGGAGCAATTATCCAGACAGGGCTGGAGAGAAAGAGGCCAGAAGAGAGTCGAAATCTTGGAGGAGGGAGGAGTAACATAGGACAGTGGTTCCCAGAAGGGCTTGGGAACAGTTCCGGGTCAGTCGCACCACAGCAGTCCTGGATGAAATAACTGAGCCATGGCAGAGAACACGCCTACAGTAGCAGCACTGGGAGGTTTAGGCAGGAAGGCTGGAGCTTGAGGGCACTCTGGGCATACTTCCAGACATGGCAATAGGCTGGAGTGAGGAGGCTGAGCAGTCAGCATGGAGTCTCATCACCCAGGACTTGAGTCATGTCCACTCTGAGAGATGTGGGTGCCCACATACTGCTCTAAGCAAGGAGGAACATGAGCTATCCATTCCCAGGAACCCCATGCTTACTGTCCACAGCATAGACTTGTGGGAATAAGGGAAGGATAGGGAGTCCAAGACAGGCCCCTGCGAAAGGAGCTGTTGGATTAGTGCTGTGTGGGGCATGGAAAGCACTCAGCAAGCTCTGCAGGTCTAATGAGAAGTCTTCAAGGCAGGCTCCAAGGCCGTGCAACAGATGGGGAAGACAGCCTAAGAGGACTAAAGGCTGTGTGTGTGTGAGTGTGTTGTAAAGACAATCTAGATAGAGCCTCTAGCAGCTAGGCAAGTCTATCACAGAACCACACCCTTGGCCCCACAGGTGGACTCTAGGCAAGTACTCTACAGCCTGAAGCCTTGTTTGTTTGTTTGTTTGTTTATGAGACAGTGTCTCATGTGACCCCAGGTGGCCTAAAATGTTTGATCCTCCACTTGCAATGGTGGCGCACACACCTTTAACCTCAGCACTGGGGAGGCAGAGGCAGGCAGATCCCTGTGAGTTTGAAGCCAGCCTGGTTAACTCCAGAGGGAGTTCCAGGACAACCAGAGCTATAGATAAAAACCCTGTCTCGAAAGAAAGAAAGAAAGAAAGAAAGAAAGAAAGAAAGAAAGAAAGAAAGAAAGAAAGAAAGAAAGAAAGAAAGA
>JADRCD010225994.1:0-11840 GCA_019843815.1 Montemys delectorum
TGGATTTCTGAGTTCGAGGCCAGCCTGGTCTACAGAGTGAGTCCAGGACAGCCAGGGCTACACAGAGAAACCCTGTCTCAAAAAACAAAAACAGAAACAAAAATATATCAATCTCAAACTGGCCAGGAACCCCTGCCTCTGATGACTAGCTTACAGACTGCCAGAAGTGTTCTACAGGCTTCTTGGAGAAAAACAAACAAACAAACCAAAACCAAAACCATCAGTGTCATACCTGTACCCTGAATGCGATGACAGGGGCCTCCTGGAAACATATGGCCATTGGTGTAATTGTGGTATTACAGCCATGGACATAGACAGCTGCCTTCTTATTAAATTTGAGTCTTGCTCAACAGGAGGGATTTCATGCCCAGTCCTGTAAGCCTGGTCAAAAGCCCAGGGCTGAGGAGGCTGAGGAGATCATAGGCCCGAAGGTCAAACTGACCTCTAAATATCTGTGTTCATACACATAGATTTGTGCTACTCTTAGCTTTAGTTGGGGAAGTTCCTTTTGGCAGTAGGTAGTGGTTCATGAGGAGATCCACAACTGGTCAAAAAGTCAAGTGTAAGTTAACTTCAAGTACCCAGCCCTGGACGGGTCATCCGTATTACCCTCTCACCATCCAAGATTCAGGAAACTTCCCAGAGAATGGGGAGAAACGTAGGTAAAGAGCCCCTGGGTGGAGAGCAGAGAGAGCTGGGAGCCCTGACTTCTGACACGGCAAGCCTGTGACAGGCCTCAGCTCACAGGTTGTGAGTGTGGTTGCTTAGAAGAACTCTTGGCAGTCGACAGCTAACGAGAGGAAGTCCCTGTCCTTCAGGGACATGGTCACTGGTAGATTGCTCATGGGCAGACGGGCGGCAGTAATTGGACTCAGGAAATAGATAGCAAGAAGACATGAAGTTGAGGGGGGCAGATAGCTTTATACACTATATAAATGTTTGAAAAACTCAAAGAATAAAATTATTATCTAAAATATTCATTGGTGGGGCTGGCGAGATGGCTCAGCGGGTAAGAGCACTGACTGCTCTCCGAAGGTCCTGAGTTCGGATCCCAGCAACCACATGGTGACTCACAACCATCTGTAATGAGATCTGACGCCCTCTTCTGGTGTCTGAAGACAGCTACAGTGAATTACGCGGAGCGAGCAGGGCCAGAGCGAGCAGGGCCAGAGCGAGCAGGACCAGAGCGAGCGGGCCGGAGAGCAGCCACACACATGATGGCTCACGGTCATCTGTACAGCTACAGTATACTCATACACATAAAATAAATAAAATAAATCTTTAAAATATTCATTGGCTGTATGAACCAATTCATTCCCTACCCTTGGAGGCAATTACACATTCAAAGGCAAAAGTGAGTGATCCCTGGCTAAACAGCAACCTGTGTTAACTCCGCTTCTCTACTCTGAATGTGGCAGTTACAGAATCTTCCAGCAGAGGGCGATGGTTGTTTATCTCTGGGTTGAATGCTTACAGAGAATTTGCTTCAGATACTTGATGGGGAAACTCTGCATTTGTTCTTGTTTGGGCTTTCTTAGTACTGCACACTGAACCAAGCACCTTACATAAAGTAGGCAAGCACTCTGTCCCTGAGCTCTATGCCCATTCACTCTTTAATCTTAAGCACGAAAATAACTGAGCCTGCCATAGCAGTCAAGTCATTGAGACAGCAGCCGCAGTGGAGAAGGAATCCGCTCGTCTGCTGACTTTGGTTTTAGGGCTAGAACCAATGGCCCCTGTAGCCGGCTGTCAATACATGGCCTTAGTTTTCACCCTGGGCTGGGCGCTGCAGGAGGATTCCAGAGCAGGACTTCTAACTCTCAGCAACATGGGCCTTTGGGGGCAGACAGTCCTTGGTCGAGGGTGCGGACATGGTCTGAAAAACAGAATTTCTGACCCTACCCATTGGTGCCAGGCACAAAGATGTCGTCCCAGTTCTGACAGTGTTCTCACAAGTCATGTGGCTTCACTCTTTATTGCCTCTGAGTATAAACACACATACCACATACACACTCACTCACTCACTCTCTCTCTCTCTCTCACACACACACACACACACACACACTCAATGAGAAGGCAGTTCTCCATAATAGAGGAAAATAATCAAGGAGTGAGCTTGCTGGTCCTAAGATTTCCCTTTACAAAACCTCTCCAATAACACTTTCTATTTTTTGCACACAGCACGACGTACCTCATGTTTCTCTTTTACTATATGTATACCTACATATATATCATATATGTGTATCATACTTATCATGCTGAGAATATCCTGTATTTATACATGTCTGATTGTATGTATGTCCCATGTATGTAAGTGGAGAAGAGAAGATGACCCTGTTATTGGCGGGCTGCTCAGAGACTATTAGCCTTGTCATTATGGTAAGGAAGCTGTAGACGAGATGCAGAGGTAGCAAGGGCCACCCAACCAATGGACGGACAGAAGCAGCTGATCCCGGGTGTTGAATTAGGGAAGGCTGAAAGAAGCTGAGGAGACGGGCAATCCTGCAGGAGGACCAGCAGTCTCAATGAATCTGAACACCTGAGATCTTTCAAACACTGAACCACCCAACAGGCAGCATCACCAGCTGATCTGAGGCCCCCAACACAGATACAGCAGAGGAGCTTGCATTCTTAACACGTTGCTAAGCCGATGCTTCCTATACGGACGCCAAGGAAATATTACCTATGCATGAGTTCTCACTTTGCTTTCTGTATCCTTTCACAAAGTGACCCCGTAAGCAGTTTTCCTCTCCAAGATGAATTTACATTCAATAACCCTCTTCCACTTTATGTTTGTTTTGTCTTGTCCTAGGTTGCTTTTAATAAGGGAGTAGTAATCCTAGCCTTCTCCGTTTGTTTGCTTGTTTTTAAATGGTGCTTTGATTTCACAGCCTGGCTGGATTTATGTTGTCCTTGGCCTCCTCCCAGAGAATGTCAATGCTGACAGAAAAGGCTGGGCAGCTGCCGCCTTCCTTACTTTACCCTTAGGTTATTTGATCTCCATGTCTCAGGATGTCCTCTACTCTAGACACCAACAATAGGGAGTTGCGGGGAGATCTCAGAGTCTGGACTCTGCAGAAGTGGACTTTAAGGCTAACAGAAAAACATCACGTGGGAAACGCACGGTATGAGGGACTTTCCCCCAGGGACTCGAGAGACTACAAAGCCTGACTTCAACAGCTATGAAAAACGAGTTATGCCTAAAACCAATGTGGAAGGAAGGGACATGACCTTTCTGCTTAAGTTTCCAGATAGGAAGAGATTTGAAATGAGACTCTTGAAAGGAAAAGAAATTGCTTAAAGATGAGTTCTAGTCTTTCATATCGCCCTGAGCAGTCCAAATAAAATATACCCATGAACCTTATTCATAATGACGGTACTTTAAACTCTATCCAGTTTAAAGGACATGTACGTGTGCGGCTGAGCGCGCACGTGCGTGCGTGCGTGTATTTGTGTGTGTGTGTGTGTGTGTGTGTGGTTGTCAATCAGTCTTATACACACAATGTCTGCCTTTCCATCACTGTCACTTCTGCCTCCTCTGCTGTGGGTCCCCAGCTTCAACAAAGAACTTCTCTTTTATGTTAGACTGTCACATAGGATTTCAGCAGGAAACAATACATAGCTACTGTAGATTTCCTAAATGTTTTGGGTGCTTGCATAACGCTCCTGAAAGCAAAACACCTTTGAAGGGGAAAGAAATCATCAGCTGAAGAGTCCCGAAAATTCAACGATGGATATAGAACGTCTTAGCATCTGCTTGCTGCTATGACAAATGACTGGGTGCCCAGTGATATGACAACCGAAATATGTGGTTCCCTTCAGTTCTGGAGTTCAGAGTGTGAAATGGGTTTCACTAAGGTGTGGGGGTGTGAATGAAGCTGCATTCCTTCTGAAGGACGCAAGGGAAATTACCTCTGCCTTCTGTTTCCTGCTCCCATCCTGTTCTCTCCATCCTGAGTCCCCTGCCCCCTCTTAATAATAATCTCGGGATTATATGAGACCCACCTGCATAACCCGGGTACCCTCCCTATCCCAGGAGCCTTCACTCAATCGGATATAAAAAGTTTCTTCCACCAAGTAAATTAGCATAATCACAGGCTTGGGGAATTAAGGTATGGAGGCGATGCGTGATTCTGCCTACCATGAGAGAAAGCCGAATCCCTACAGTTCTTAAGGCCTCACCGTCCCAACCCTGGGAGACCCAGGGTTCAAGAGGGTCAAACACGTCAGCTGGGGACTCCCTCTTGAAGTGGTCACTTACCACTATGCCCCCCACATATACAAAGGATACCCTTTCGAACCTCTCCCATGGCATTGCCTAACTCTGCAGAAGGAAGGGGCTTAAACAGCTTGGTAGGTCTCTGGAAAGGGCTTGGGGTTAGCATCTTTATCCTTGCCTTCTGACACGCCTGGAGCGAAGCTAGGTCGGCAAAAAATGAAGCCGCCTTCCTTCCAAGAGGCTCTGTGTGCGTGCACCCCAAGGCATGGTAACCAATGCCATGGTTTTCACGTTGATCAGAAACAGGCAAACGAGAGACTCGGGATGAGAAGAAGAAAGAGATCTGCTGAGCTGGCGGTGCGGTCTGTCTTTCTGAGCCAGCCGCAGGGAGGCAGGGTTCACAGGTGTGGCTGGCCCTTGGCGCTACTACCCAGCAGGTGAGTTACCTCCAGCTACCCTTCAGAACCCACTAAACCCCAAAGGACTGCCTAGAGAGGAAACACATGCCAGGAATTCCTGCCAGCCACTCTGTTTCACGGGACCTCTATGCTTTTCCTACCACACCCAGCGGGAGTTCAAGAAGTTAGCCAACCACAGGAGGAGGAGCCAGGTGGGAGAGGCCGTGACTGGAGATGTTTACTACGCTCACTGAAGCAAGCCTCACCCACACCTCCCCAGCTGAAGGGGAAACTGGAGCTGAAGTTCAGAGCCCCAGAGAGGCGGGGCGAGTCTCCGGAGAAGACCGTGGAGAAGGCTGTGGAGAAGGAGTTTAATGATTGAGGAGTTCTTCTGGTAAAGACAGTCACCTGGGGAAGGGGCGCTCTTTCACTAAGGGCTGTGCCACGGCAGGAGACACACCTGAATGTTCTGAGCGTGTGAGCTGCCCGCTCAGAAGGGCCTCTTATAGTTTAAAGATCTGCAGGCGATACTTGCCTTTTTTTTTTTTACCCCCCTCCGCATTTTGCTCTGGGTTGTAAAGTATGCAGCTGGTTCTTCAGGTATTCCTTGCACGCGTGTTTGTAGGGCAAAGGGTTAAGGAAGTAAGAAATGGCCAGTTCCCTAACTTACAAGGTAGATGGCTGCCAGGTCCCTTCATCATACAACACAATTTCTTCTCATTCATTCATACTCCCTTACACACACACACACACACGCACACACATACACACAGAGAGAAAGAGAGAGAGACAGACAGACACACAGAGAGAAACAGACACAGAGAGAGAGAGAGAGAGAGAGAGAGAGAGAGAGAGAGACAGACAGACAGAGACAAAGAGAAACAGAGACAGGAAAGAGAGACTCCCCTATGCAGCTGATCACACCAATCAGATGTTCAAAGGTGTGTGCAGGTTAGATCAGACCATGATTTATAGATCCTGAATGCTATTTGGTTGAATTTTGAAGAAATACTTTGGTCCTCACCTGACTCCTGGGGGCGGGGGAGAGGGGATAAAAATGTACATTTTGTCATCCCTCTGAATCTAGAGAAGAGTTGAACCTCGAAATTGGTTTGAACATTTGGAATTTAAGTTCTTGAACAACATCAGACTACGATGTTGAAAGCTGGGCAAAGTGGCACATCTCTTCGATGCCAGTGTTCTGGAGGCAGAGGCAGGTGGGTCTCCGTGAGTTCTATCTAGGTCAGGCTGTTCTGTGTGGCCAATTCCAGGACAGACAGGGCTACATAATAGAGAGACACCTGCCCCAATTTAAAAAAAAATACAGCCGGGCGGTGGTGGCGCACGCCTATAATCGCAGCACTTGGGAGGCAGAGGCAGGCGGATTTCTGAGTTCGAGGCCAGCCTGGTCTACAGAGTGAGTTCCAGGACAGCCAAGGCTACACAGAGAAACCCTGTCTTAGAAAAAAAACAAAAAACAAAAAACAAAAAAACACTTTAAAGAGCTGGGAAGACTTCTTTTCTGCTAGTAATTATCTGTTAGGAACTTTTACTTTCCTGAAATTACTTCGTTTGAAAAGAATAAATGGCTGTGCCTGAAAAACAAGACCACGGAGTGCTGTTTGTCATCTTACTCTTGGTTAAAAGTGACTGGGGGTGGGGAAGGGGTAGGGGATAGCTGAATCAAGAATCTATGGTCTCTGGTTCTGGGGCTCAGCTCTGTAACTCCAGAGGGTGTGACTTTGACAAACTATTTCCTGTTTGGGGGAATCCATTTCCTGTGTGTAAGAGAGAGAGTTGTGGTGGGGTTGGGGTGGGGAACATCAGTTTTCCTTTTTCATTTGTTTTTGTTTGTTTTTCTATTTTGAGACGGAGTCTCAATATTCAGCCTTAGCTGGCCTAGAACGCATAGAGATCCACTCACCTCTGCCTCCGGAGTGCTGGGATTAAAGGCACATACCACCATACCCCACCCGACTTATTTATTTTTATATGTATGGGTGTTTTGCCTGCATATATGTCTGTGTACCACATGTGAGGCTGGAGCTGCAAAAGGTCAGAAGAGGATCCTTGGGGCTGGATTATAGATGGCAGTGAGCCACCATGTGGGTGTTGGGGATGTTTCCAATCTGATGCTCTGTGGTTGGTCCCCTGTTCACCGCATCCTGAAGATATGACAGCATTTGTGTCCACACATGTTGAATGGTGGGGGTCACCCAAAAGTACCTCCAAAAAATATATTATTCTTTGGAAGTGTTAAACAGGGTTTCAAAATTATTTAACTTATTTTGGTATCATGTTTTTCAAAAACTAAAGGAGGCTGGAAAGATGGCTCAGCAGTTAAGAGCACCAACTGCTCTTCAGAGGACCTGGATTCAATTCCTAAAACCCCCATGGTGGCTCACAACTGCCTGTACCTCCACTTCCAGGGGCTCCAGTACTCTCTTCTAGACTCTGTTAGCACCAGGTATACATACAAGTGCTACACACACAGAGAAACACCCATACACATACAATTTTATAAAATAATTTTATAGAAAAAGAAAACCCAAAGAGAGTTATGATACTTTACCTAGGGGAAAAAGGGTACATATTTTGTTCAAACAAAACATCAAATATAATCTCAGCACTTTGCCACACCCCTTCAAAGCCTGGGCTAAGGGCTCTCAAGAGCAAACAAACTTTGGACAAGCCATGAGGCCACAAAGAGCTTCAAATTCTAGGATTTATCTCTAATTGTAGGTTTCTTCTCTTTGGGGGACAGAGGGGGAAGGTTTGGATTAAAAACCAGACCTAGAAAAATGCCATTACAGAAAATGAGCCCTGTTCGTCTCTGAGGAAGGCTAAGCAAGTAAACTTATTTCCTAGCAGAAGCTGGGGCCCAAAGGAGGAATGGCCAATTACAGGCATTAATATTTATCATAGTCAGAGAGGGGCAGCCTGCAGGAAATGATTAGCGAGATTGCAGTGGCCATTATAACCCAGGACAGGAAGCTGAGCCAGGAGGTTTGTCTCACTAGTTAACATGGAGGATGTCCCAAGTCATGTCACTAAGGGACCTTAATTCCTCATCAGAGAGGCTCCTTGGAGACCATCCGAGGAGGTACCTGCCCCTCTCCCTCTTGGAAAGCAGAGAAGGAATTCAGCTATGATAACTGAGTGCTGTCTTGCTGGCTCTCAGAGCATTTTTTTATTTTTTATTTTGTTTTGGTATTTTCGAGACAGGGTTTCTCTGTGTAGCCCTGGCTGTCCTGGAACTCACTCTGTAGACCAGGCTGGCCTCGAACTCAGAAATCCGCCTCCCAAGTGCTGGGATTAAAGGCGTGCGCCACCACCGCCCCGGCTGCTCTCAGAGTTTTTGTACTTTGGGAAATTGTTCATTGGGAAATTCGATTAAGCCGGCTTGCAGAGAAGCAGCGGGCGTCTGAGGCTGAATGCACTTGACAGGCACCTGTGCTGAGAACAGAGGTCCCGTGGTCAGCTTGGCCCTCGGTGTCTCTAGGGCTGCTCTGTGGTATTGGAAGATAGAAGGGTAGGGTGGCCAAGCATCTGGAGCAGGAATATCATCTCCCACTACAATTGGGATGGTTATGAGCTCACCAGTTACTTAGAGGAAAGTGACATTTGATGCAAAAAAACGGAAGAGTCTACCTTGTGGGAGAAGAGCCCCGGGGAAGAAAGACAAACTGCAGTGACCCCATGTGTCCCCATTTACTAAAGGCAGCAGCCTGGAAGCTCAGTGCCAATGCACCTCTTGAGTTTTCGCTGCATCTGCTTTCTGTCCCTCCATGGCATATGTTCCTGACGAAGCGCGGGGCTTCACCCAGCTGTAGCCAGTGCCTTCTGAAGCCGGAGCCACTGCACGCTGGACGTCAGAAGAACGTTCACTGTGTGTTCATAACCTTTCCTCATTTGCCCGTGCTTGTTTCTTTTCCACCAGTTACTGTTGGGAAAATCAATGCTAAGATGGCTTAGGGTACTCTACACACTGACCAGTTTCTGAAAACTCACATCTAACTACTCACCAGAGCCCCCATGGCACTCCAGTCAAGCATCGCACGTGCCCAAAGCAGATGTCTCTACTTCCTGTCTGAAACGGCTGTCTTCAAGCACTCCTAAAGAAAGAGCCCAGACCCAGCCATGATTCTTGGTGCCTTACAAGCTACGCCTGATCCACAGCCCTACAGTTCTGGACTAGCTTTCAGGACCTTCCTGCCTTTCACTAGCCCACCAGCATGCCCTAACCTGGGTCACTTTTTCTGTCCTGACATCCTCAGAGTTTCCTTCTGTCCACTTTCCTCTCTCTGTGCGGTGATTCTAACACTCCCTGTTTAAAATTCTCCAATATTCCCTATTACTCTGTGCCCGTAATCCACAGTTCCTGCTGTTGCATAGGATGCCCTGTTCTTAGCCACCTCTCTGAAACCTTTCCCTTCCTGCCTGCCTCATGGGGGAGGGCTGTTTGCATGGAGCTCGGGCTGACATCAAAGTACTCCCTTAGAATCCCTGATCCTCCTGCCTCCACCTTCTGAGTTCTGGGATTACTGGTATGTGCCACCAAGCCCAGTTTTACGCAATGCTGGCAACTGAGTCCATGGCTTTGTACAAGCAAGGTGAGCAATTCCAAGACGAGCACTTCCAGCTGAGTTATATTCCCAGCCCTTCATGATGTTTCTTGAGGACACCAACTTGCTCTTACCACAATGTCTTTGCATACATGGGTCCCTGTCCCTGAAGAGCTCTCACAGACCCCCTCCCCCCGCCCCCGTATCTGCAAGCCTCCTTCCCTGGTGTACTGCTCAAATGTCACCTCTTTAGAAAGGCCTTCCCGGTCATGCTGTCTAAAATAATAGATCCTTACGAGTGTCTTTAAATCTTTGTACTTTTTTTTTCTTCATAACATGAATCCAGTCTTGGTTGACTTTATTTGGAATGACAGTCTTCAAAGTGGCCCTTAAGCTAAAATGACATCATTAGCTCGGGCCCTAATCCAACAGGACTGGTGTCCTTGTAAGTACAATGGAAAGAAAGGCCTTTGAAGAGGAGGAAGAAGTTGGATGCCCACGAGCCAAGGAGGAAATCCTCAGTAGACACCAACCCCACTGATAGCTTGATCTTAGACGTCTCACTTCCAGAACTGTAGACAATAAACCTGCTGTTGAAGACACCTTGTCTGTTTCTGCTTGGTATGGCAGCCCAAGACAATTGATCCACCTCCTTGCATCAGAATGTGAGAGGTGGAGCCAACTCGAGTGGCTGACAGTTTTACTGGTAGGTAGGTGTGTGATGATGTCGCGCGGTATTTCAAGTTGTGTTTTTCTGGGTCCTTCCTGAAGCTGGCCATCTTTTCATTTGCTCAAGTCATTCACATTTAATCTTCTATGAAATGATGTAAGCCTACACAGCCATGCTTTTTAAAATTAGTTGAGAATTTTGATCTTATTCGCCCTCTTTCCCCGCAACTCTTCCCAGATCCACCCACTTCCCTTCCCACCCTACTCTGTGTTCCCTTTCTTCCCATCAAGGTCAGTTTGTGTTGCCCACATATCCTTGGATCCGTGGTCTTTATTGCAGTGTGAATGATTTATCAAGGGCTACACACTTAGAGAAAGCCAGCCCTTCTCCCATCAGCAGCTAAGAAATGCCCGTAGCTCCTGGGCTAGGGTGGACTGTGAGCCCAGCCCCTTCTCCATGCTGGGATTAGGTCTGACTTGGGTTTTGCAGGCCCGTGTGCCCTGTCCCAGTTGCGTAGGTGGTTCCTACGGTTCAGCCTCCCATCTGTATCCAGAAGACACTGCTTCCTTAACCGTCATCGATCACTTCCGGCTCTTCATCGATCACTTCCGGCTCTTCATCGATCACTTCCGGCTCT
Source organism: Montemys delectorum (assembly GCA_019843815.1). Classification (NCBI taxonomy): domain Eukaryota; kingdom Metazoa; phylum Chordata; class Mammalia; order Rodentia; family Muridae; genus Montemys; species Montemys delectorum. The sequence goes on from JADRCD010225994.1 coordinate 10,490, forward strand.
TCATCCTTTCTGCCCCTTCTTCTGCCACGATCCTGGAGCCTCTGGAGAGGGGATGCATTTATATGTTCTGTTGAGGGATGAGGATCCTGCACTCTCTTGTTCTCTACTCCTTGGCCAGTTGTGGGTGTCTGTGTTGGTCACAAACAACAGAGCTTCTTGATACGCATTGAGAGACGGTTTGATCCGTGGGTCTAATGACAAGTCATCAGGAGTCAGTCTAACACTATCATCTAGCAGAACAGTACCAGGTTCTCTCCTAGGTCTATGCCCTGTCTAAGCTAATAATGTTGTCGGGTATGGGTTTCATAGGTTATTTCAATTTTTTGCACTATTTTGAGGAATTCTACATACCTCACTGGTGGTTATATGTTTTCAAGTTCATGGCTTGTCTTTTTATAACATTTTTTTGACAAACAGAAGTTCCTTTGTTTTGGGGGGGGTGGTTATTTTTAAATTGTGTTTCTTTATTGGTATCTTTAAAAATACATTTATCTGTTTAATTATTTGCTTATTTTATTTTATCTTTTGTGTTAGAAGCATACTACCATCTACACAGGGGAGTCAGAGGACAGTTTACAGGAGTCAATTCTTTCCTTCCGCTATCTGGGTCCTAAGGATCGAACTCAGGTCATGAGACTTGGTAGCAAGCATCCTTACCCGTTGAACCACTTTACTGGCCCCTGCCTAATGGTTTCTGATGCTAGATCTCTCACTATGTAGCTGAGCTTGGGTTTGAACTCACTGTGCAGTCCAGTCTGGCCTCGAACTTGCTGTCGCTCTATGAAAGGCCTCTCGAGTGCTAGGATTACAGATTTGCGTCAGGACACCTGCCTTGCACAGGAGATCCTAATTCCAAGACAAGCTGACCAGTTTTTAACCTTTTCAGCATATGCTTTTTTGTTTTAAGAAATATATTTTGGGGGCTGGAGAGATGGCTCAGTGGTTAAGAGTACTGACTGCTCTTCCAGAGGTCCTGAGTTCAATTCCCAGGAACCACATGGTGGCTCACAACCATCTGTAATGGGATCCCATGCCCTCTTCTGGTGTGTCTGAAGAAATCAACAATGTCCTCACATACATAAAATAAATAAATGAGTATTAAAAAAAAGAAAGTTCCTCCCAGGAAAAAAAAAAAAGAATAAAGAAAAAAGAGAAGAAATATATTTCCTGCTGGGTGTGGTGGCACACACCTTTGGTCCCAGCACTTGGGAGGCAGAAGCAGGCGGATCTAGGTGATTTCAAGGCCTGCCTGGTGTACAGTGTAAGTTCCAGGACAGCCAAGGCTACACAGAGAAACCCTTGACTGAAGGAGGAGGAGGAGAAGAAGAAGAAGAAGAAGAAGAAGAAGAAG
>JADRCD010225994.1:11940-33624 GCA_019843815.1 Montemys delectorum
GGGAGGGGGAGGAGGAGGAAGAGGAAGAAGAAGTCTTTACTTCCTGGTTTTGTTTTTGTTTTTGTTTTGTTTCTTTTTTTGGATGTGGTTGGGGGATGCTAGGAAATTGAACCCTGGGTCTCAAACAAGAAAAGTACTTTATTATCCTTAAGTTATTTACATACATAACACATTATATTCTGTTAGTATAATATATGTTATTTACATATATTATGGCAATATAATATAAATATATTTATATAAGAGTTTTCCAATTTTTTTAAAAAGTTTTAGAATGTTTGCCTTTTGGGGGAAAGTTATTGGTCCTCCTAGAATTGGTCTGTGTGGATGGTCCTGTCTTCTCCTTCTCTGCATACCAGACTTCTTTATTCATATTTAGTCTGCTGCACTAGTGGGTTTTTTTCTTTTTTTCCTTGTAGCAATTCTATCATCTTGACTTCAGCTCGGTAGTGAATCTTGTTCTCTGGAGGAACCCTGCCAAATTCTTCTCCTTTGGGGAAGATATCTAGATTATTCTTGGCACTTTTCCATTTCATTTCACATTTGAATTCATCTTGTCTAACGTTTTTTAAAGTCCTGCTAAGACTTCAAAAGAAATTGCATTATATCTATAGACGAGACTGATATAAACTGACTGCCTTATGACATTGAGTCTTTTTATATCTATGGCATTTTTATTTATTTAGTATTCCTTTAAGATCTTTCTCTGAAAATGTCTTTGACACACATGTAACTTATTTCTTTTTTTGTCTTGTCCTTTTGAACTGAATTTCCCCTCCATTGCTGGTATAAAGAAATGTAGTTGATACTGTATACATTCTCTGTCAGGAAAAACTGCCTTGTGCAAACTACCTTGTGCATTCTAATTCTCTGTGATTTATTCATTTTCTCAGATAATCATTTCACTCATGAAATATTCTTATTTTCTATTAGAATATTAATAAGTTGCGGGGCAGTGATGGCTCACGCCTTTAATCCTAGCACTTGGGAGGCAGAGGCAGGTGGATTTCTGAGGCCAGGCTGGTCTACAAAGTGAGTACCAGGACAGCCAGGGCTACACAGAGAAACCCTATCTCGAAAAAATATTGGTAAGTATATTTAGATTTATTTTTTTAATCTCCCATAGCTTTTTGGGGGTTGTTGTTGTTGGTTTGGGTTTTGGTTTTTTGGTTTTGTTGTTTGTTTGTTTGGTTGGTTGGTTGGTTTTGCTTGAAGATTTTCTTTTCCACAACCACTGCTTCTAAGTGTCCTGAGAAATCCGCAGCATAAACTATTGGACAGATTTTAATTCCACAACTGCTCTCCATTTCTCAAAATAAACAACAGGTAAAGCCGAGGATGTGGCTCCATTGGTATGGCACTCACCTAGCCTGCACAGAGGCCTCCTTTTGAAGCTTTTCATGCTTAGGTTTCATACCCAATGCTCCTCAATACAAGAACTGTGGCGGCTCACGCCTGTAATTCCAGCGCTCAGAAGGGGAACTCGGGGGCTTCAGAAGCCATGATGTGGGGGGACGTAGAGATCAATCTAATGAAGGAAAAAGTGGAATGGAGAGCAAGGCGCCACAGGTTCCTGTGACTACTGGAAGAGCCCTGATCTGTGTGGCACAGGGCCTTAGATACAGGGCATTACATCTATATTGGTTCCGCACTCAGGTGCTCCGGTGAGACAGCAAAAAGGAACTGAAGTCGTCAGGGCAGTACCTGACTCACCCCCACTTCTTTTGAGTTACCTAATCAAGCACAGTGGTGAGATATAACTGGCCAAAGATTTCGGAGCTTGGGATTGGCTCAAACACTGTATATAAGCTTATAGGCTGGGCAATAAACTCAGATCTGCACCCTGAGGCTGATCTGTGGAGTCTGGTTTCCGGAGATATGTCACAAGACTCCATCCCCTCTCACCCTCCCCACCCCCATCCTGGAACTTGTCCCCACACCATGGCAAGTTTAGGCCAGACTGAGTGAGATATAGGAGACCTTGTCCCCAAACAAACCACAAAAAGTAGGTGTCTTAGGGTTTTACTGCTGTGAAGAGGCACCATGACCAAGGCAACTCTTATAAAGGAAAACATGTAATTGGGGGTTGGCTTACAGTTTCAGAAGTTCAGTCCATTATCATCATGGCATGGGAGCTTGCAGGTAGACATGGTGCTGGAAGAGCTGAGAGTTTTGCATCTTGATCCACAAACAGCAGAAGGGATCTGTGTTCTGAAATCACATGCTAAAAAAAAAAAAAAAAAAACCGTACTGTCTGACCTCCCCATTTACTGCAAGGAGGGGCATACATACTGAGAGAGAGACAGCATGACAAAAAATAAATAAATAAAAAATAAATCAATGACCCAAAGTAGATATAGACTCCAAAAGATGTAACTACTTAGCCACAAGACAAAAGACCAATATAGAATCTCATTAATGACATCACTGAGTCACACCAGCACAAAATTAATATTACTACCCTGGATGGTTATTAACATTTCCTTGTATGGAAAGGATAATATTCAGAAAGAAAAACGATGTTTAGTGGACTTTTCAAGAATTCTACCAGCACACATAGTATTACACTGATGACAGTTGTGAACTCTATTACCAAAAAGATAAGGTCCAGGTCCCTTGGATGATGCCAACTACATTAACTGCTGCCATCTATAATTACCCAAATTATAGTGAAACAAGAAGCCATTCTCTCCAAAGATTCAGGAATTTCTACCTATTACAGACCTGTTATTAAAAGAAAATTATAACAATTTAATCAGCAAAATGAGTAGGTTTTTTTTCCCCCTTAAAATCAGTAAGTAGTCCTCTCCAACCTCAGAGGTTACAAAGGGACACTTTGGTTAGAACTGGCTTGCTACCCGATAGCCACTGAGAACCTGAATGGTGTTTTAGCTTGATTCTTCACTTTGAATGGAAGTGATGGGTAGCATAACTTCCATGTTTGCCTGTGGCAAAATCAAGACACAAACTAATGTAATGACACATTTATTTTTAAGATCAAAAAAATAATAATTTACGTGTATGTATATTTTGCCTGTGGATATGTCTGTATACCTTATGTGTGTAGTGACCACAGAAGCCAGAGAGGGTAGAAGACTCCCTGGATCTGGAGTTACAGATGGTAGTGGACTACTGTATAGGGAATTGAACCTAGATCATTTGGAAGAGCAGCCAGTGCTCTTAACTGCTAAGTCCTGTCTCCAGCCTTGGATAACTTATGTAAAATGAAGTGCACACAGTAACAACTTCCACCATTAGCCCATCTTAAAAGTTTGTTCGGCAGTCGTTGATTGTTTTAGGATTGCCAAAACAGAGATAACTCTGTAGCTCGGTCACTGAGTGCTCATCTAGACTCACAAAGCTCTGGGTTCAACCCCCAGCACTGAAAACCAGAGGTGGTGATACAGAACTGTAATCGTAGCACTCAGGAGGTAGAGGCAATAGGATCCGAAGTTCAAAGTCATCATTGGATACATGAGGCCAGCCTGGACTACATAATATCCTATCTCAACAAAACAAAACAAAACCAAGTAAAATCAGGAGCTAGGAGGTGGTAGGCACACACCTTTAATCCCAATACCTGGGAGGCTGAGGCAGGAAGATGTCTGAGTTCGAGGCTAGCCTAGTCTACAGAGCAAGTTCCAGGCTGGCCAGGGTACCCAAAGAATTGCTGTCTCAAAACCCATCCACACCCAAGAAAAAAAAGGAAACAGGATATGAGACAAGTCAAGCACTAGACTCTATCTAGATCGCCTATCTGCCTTACATATATTTTTAGTTTTATAACCATTTTACCTCGATTCAGATACCGTAAGAGTTGAAGAGGCAGACATTTCCTGTATGATATAATAATATGGAGGCCCCCTTACTTTTACTACAACCATAGTGAGTACCCATCAGTAAAGATTACAAGAGAAGGAATGAGATATGTCTCCATTGTCAGCCTGAGGCTGTGACTCAGGGTAGTATGCCCAGTATGCACAGGGCCCTGGATTCGATCTCCAACACTGTATGAAAACAAAAGATGGAACCTCAAATAAGTTATCTGTATTGCTGAGAGACATGATGGTTTGTGGTAACTGTGTTCCTAACTAGTAAGCAGTGAATCAGGCAGAGATAGGTAGCACCCACACGGGGGCTGACAGGAATAAAATGGGAGCAGGAATAAAATGGGAGCGTGGAGAGCCAGCCCAGCTGCTTTCACCTTAGCCTAGCCTTCCTCAAAAACTAGCTTTAAACCAGCTTTCAATCCAGCTTCCTCGTTCTTTTCCCTAATGCAGAACAATCCAGTTACCCTCTTACCATCAAAGTCCTCCTGCACTTAGGTCTTGGTCGCTGGCTCCCTGACCAGCTCCACATATGTGTTGAAACAGCCCAAGTTAATTGCCTCCCAGGCTTGGAGCTGGGTCTTCAGGATCAATGTCAGCGGGTTGGCTTCTGAATCTGTCTTTGGCTTATCCACTTTATCTCCATCTTCACATGACTGCCTGGTTGTGTTCTAATCGCCATTTCTTATAAGGACACCAGCCACATTGGCTCAGTGTCCACGCAAACAACTCTATTTAACTTAATTACCTTTTGGGGGGCCATCTACACCGAGCCACACTGTGGTGCTAGGCTTAGAATGCCAAAATATGAATTGAGGAGACACAATTACATCTAACTTCAGAGGAGCCCTCTCCAGGGCCCTCAACTCCCCTCCTGAAACTCTGCCTCTCAATCTGCTTCTCGTTTATCTCATTCAGAGACCAGATTCATAGGGGGGAGGACTTCCTGATGAAGTCCTCTTGCAGGCATGGCACAGCAGACGCTCTAGACCACTCTCATACCTGATTTGTCAGCGTTAGAGCTAGGCTCGGGGCTTACGTCACCACAACACGACAGGCAACACTGTCTTTGCTACCGCTAGACCTGGAGTAGCATCTCATCTGTGGGCTGGTGCCAGCTGGCTTCCAGGTTGGCATTCATCGTCAGATTCTTACCATGGTACCCGGGGGAGATCTGGCTAAGATCTAACAAGCTATGTGCGTGCTGAGCAATGCCACAGCCATAGCAGATACCTGGACCCACCTAGGCCACAAGAAGGATACGTGCTCAGTCTGCTTTTGTTCACTGGTATATACAGGTGAGGGGTGGAGGGAGGTTTTTCTGAAGCTTGTGAAAACATGATCACCTTAGAGAAGGATCGTGAGCGGGCTGGTGGATTCTGTTGAAAGAGAGGAGAGGAAGAAGAAAGGATATCAATTACCTGTTCTTTTCAGCATTCCAGACTCCCAGGACTCTCTAGCCTCAGCAGGAGCTGCCAGCCATCAGGATTTTCTGATTAGATTGTCTCCAGCCCGCTCTGCTCACTTCAAGCTTTTCCCTATTTGCTGTAGCGATATTAAGGTCTTTCCACAATGTCTCAAAAGCTTGGAGGGGAGCGGGGAGGGGTTCCTCACGGAGCAGTTGATGTCAGTTCACCTTTGGTGAGAAGGGGTTTGAGACCCAGGCAGGGAACCAACAGTTGCTAATCAGCACAATGGACTATAATGTAATATAATTAATTTAATAATTAATATAAATATAATCAGTGCAATGGACTATAAATTAAAATACTTCTGAATTAAAGGGGAAACTATCACCACCGAAGTCAAGACAAAAGTCTCCTCAGCATTCAAGAAATGGAAGCAGAAAGATCATGAATTCAAGACCATCCTAAGCTATGGGACAATTTTGAGGCCAACTTAACCTTCATGAGACCCTGCCCTCCCCAACCCACCATAAAAAAAAAAGTCCATTTCTTCTCTTGGCTGAACCTTAAGAATTGCAGCAACCCAAGCTGGCAACAACCAGCTCGCTCTGATTAAGGCCATCCCTCAGGCTCCCTACAGGTTTCATCACCTGGGTTTCATACCTGCCCAGAAGAATGGCCTCTAGTCAGGGTCTGTGCTTGGTTATTCATAGCTCTTTCTCCACATACTGCAGGTATTCATGGGGTTGCGTCAAGCTGAGGCCCCACTCCAAGGAGCAAAACCAGTCCCTCCCTTCCCACTGGCATGATTTACACTCCCACCCTGGTAAAGAGTTCCGCCATCAGCGCTGAGTGGAGGCTTTTGGTCCTCACCCACCACCCCAACACTGGGCTTTTCAGAGTACAGAAAATACAAGGTCAATTCTACTCATAAATAATACATTCTCTTTCTGGCCATGCTGCAGACCCGCACTGGACAATGGTCCTATATATACCCTCCATGATATGGGCCCCTCTCCATAGTTTCCTGTCAGTTTCCTACCATCTCAATAGCAGTATCGAAACCTACAAATTTACCGTGAGTTGTTGTTACCACGGCCCTAGATGTCTTGGGTTTACAAAAACATGTTTTGTTTTGTTTTGTTTTGTTTTTTTGAGACTACACATGGATGTTGTGGAGTCAATTCTTTCCTTTCACGGTGGGCTCTGGACATCAAATCCACATCCTAAGCTTGTATGACAAGCCTTTACCCACTGAACTAGCTTGCTCAGCTCTGTGTTGACTTTTTTTTTTTTTTTTTTTTGTCTTCTCAGGACCCACTTCTTCAGGAATGTAGACTGATCTGAATGTGTCCTTCGAATACCCAAGAGTAGAAACCTTAATCCTAAGATTGATAGTTGGTAGCCCTTTAGGAGAGGCTATGAGGAAAGGTAAGTAGGAGAACATGAGGTCATAAAGGAAGGGTGGGACCCCGTGGTGGCAGTAGTGGCTTTATCCCAGAGGAGGAAGAATCCTGAGCTAGCATGTGCACCTTTCCTCACCGTGCAACAGCTCTGCCACGTGATCCTAGAACAGAAGGCCCTCTCCAGATAAAACACATATGTCAGGGCCACGACTTCCCAGCCTCCAGAACGAGGAGTTTAAGAAACTTCATTTTTTAATACAGCTGTCACCATATGGTATCCCATTGCAGCAAAAGATGACAGAATAAGATGGGGACTTGTGCTTTGTTCACTGTAACCTATTTGCTTGTCCTTTCTAAGATGCTATTGCCTGGAGCCATTTGGAATGTCCCCTGAGTCCCCTGGGCCATCTTAAGGGGCAGTGCTATTGTGCAGCACTTGTTCAATTTAATATTTCTCTAATCAGATTCTCCCACTCCATCCATTCTGTCGAAGCCCTGGTCCCTGTCAGGAAACGGTCTTCACCTACCAATCCCCTAACCTCTTTCCCCCCCCCCCCCCCCCCCCCTTATTACCAACATTATTTCTAGCCTCATTGGCCCGTGCAGAGGAAAAGACTCACCAATCCTTATCCATCCAGAGGTCTTAGATGGAACTCTTCTAACAAGACATAACAGAAAGAGAAAAACATAACTAACTAATTATGTCCCACTGGAACCTTCAGAAACTAAGACCCAAAGAAACAAGGAAATCGTCGTAAGTTTTATTGTTGTTGTTATTGTGTTGTTTTGTATCTTGAGACATGGTCTTGCTGTGTAGCCCTAGTTAGTCTGGAACTCATTCCATAGACCAGGCGAGGCTTCAATTTATGTTGACTCTCCTACCTCTGCCTCTCAATGCTGAGTGCTATGGTTATAGGTGTGCAACCCCACATCTGGCTGTCAAGAAGATCTAATGGCAGTAAGTACCAGGAGAGGGACTTAGCAAGGCCTATTGGTTCAGGTTCTGCTTAGCATCCCTGGGTAACTTTCTTTCTTTATAGAGCAGGGTATCTGACACTTTGGGAGAGAAAAAGAGAAGAAAGTATAACCTGCTTTGACTGTTTTCTCCAGTGCCAAGGGACCATGCTTAGCACATCTTCAACCCCTTGGTCTCTTCTGTTAGTCCCGTTAATAATCTTTACTTGTCAACCAATAAGTCCATCCCATAATCTAGGTCCTGGTGTGAATGAGTGCATGATACCTGGCTTTATAGCTATTAAAGACTTTCTGATCTCCTGGGGATACAGAATAAGGTAGGTGTAGAAGCAACCAGCCATTGGTCAGAACGCCACACATGGGATAGCATTTATGCTGAGCTTCAGAGAACAGCAACATTTTTATAAAAACGAGAAGAGCACAACCCAGGGCTTGTGTGTCTGTGTGTGTGCAAGTTCAGATGTGTGTGTGTGTGTGTGTGTGTGTGTATGTGCATGTACATGTTTGTATGTGTGTGTATAGCTAGATGGCCAGAGGTCAAGTTCAGGTGTCACTCACTGAGTACTGTCCATATTATTGGTGTTTATTTGTTTTGGTATATATATATATATATATATATATATATATATATATATGTCTACATATGTGTGCTTGTCTATATGTATGCCACATGTATTCATGCATGTGCTCATACATGTGTAGGTGCATAGGCCAGAGGTTGATGTTAGGTGTCTTATTGAATTTCTCACCATATTTACTGAGTCAGGATCATGCACTTAAATTCGGAGCTTTTGGGGCTGGTGAGATGGCTCAGCGGGTAAGAGCACTGACTGCTCTTCCGAAGGTCCTGAGTTCGGATCCCAGCAACCACATGGTGGCTCACAACCACCTGTAATGAGATCAGACGCCCTCTTCTGGTGTGTCTGAAGACAGCTACAGTAAATTACGCTGGAGCGAGCGGGGCCGGAGTGAGCAGGGCTGGCAGAGGTCCTGAGATCAACAGTAGCCACACACATGATAGCTACAGCTAAAGTGTACTCATACACATAAAATAAATAAAAATAAATCTTAAAAAAAGAGAGAGAGAGAGACAGAGACCAAATTTAAAAAAAAAAAAAAAAATTCGGAGCTTTCAAGTTCTGCTAGTCTAGCCAGATGGCTCTCTCCAGGGATCTTCTGCCTCTGCCTTCTTCATGCTGAGATTACAGGCAGCCTACCACACTTGCTTGGCATTTAAGTGAGTGACCAGAAATCCCCAAGGAGCCTATTGTCTCTACTTCCCCAGTGTTGGGATTAAATGCATTGTATTCAGCTTCTGTGTTGGGAATGGGGAGTTCTGGGGGTCAAATGCAAGTTCTCCTGCAAGCATGACTCTCTCCCCAGCCCTCTTTCTTATTTTAAAAAGGAATAAACTTTGGGATGTGGACAGATCATCCCCCCCCCCCCCTCTGTCTGACCCCCACTGAAATCCCCAGCAGCAGATCTCTTCCAAGTTGATTTTTGAGAGAAGTGGGTCATCACTCAGCCATCTGGAAAGGGCTGCCAAGACGGCTCCTTCCCCAGAGCATCTTACTAGCTGATCCTGGAAGGCAAGCCCAGCTGAAATGGAAGGCTTCTGAGATAGCAAACAATGCCGTCAGGGACAGAGATCCCCAGCAAGTGTGGTCAGCCACAGGCTGGTGCTGAAATGTCACACTGCCTTGGCACATCGCAGTCCTCCTGTTTCAATTACCAGATCCTTTTTCACTGGCTTAAAGATATCCATCCAACACCGCTCTATACACATCTCTTCACTGGGCAACAGAACGAAGCCTATAGAGTTGAAATATATATATTTACATACCTTTGTGTTCTACTAAAGTGAATGGCTTCCTTTCCCCAATTATCTTTAAGTTGTTTTGTTGAAAAGATGTGGTAGAGTATTCTATTACTGCCTTGTGTTTTAATAAAAGCATTTCACGACAACCCAACCTGTCTGGTAGTGTCCATAAAAACGAAGTATCTTACTGAAGAAAGCCAGACCGGGGTCTGGAACCCTGACTTTCTTTCTAGTTCTCTTGAGTCTTCAATTTCTCATCTGAAGACACGATAAATAATTCATCTGCTTAATTCTGAAAGGTACTTTTGAGACTCATGCCTGGAGACCTTTCTAGGTCCAGGGTAAGATGTAGCTCATCTTCTCAGGAAGAAGTGAAGCATGAAGCATGCCTCCAAAGCCGTGTATGACCTGAATTCTCTCCCCTGCCACCTTCTCTTGGAATTAGAGCCACAGGAGGATTGAGATGGGCTCTCTGCATTTCACATATGCAAATAATCTCCAAAGTGCCCTTTACTAAAATCTCACTTAAAGCTCACAACCACTCTACACTGTAGAGGGTGCGTGTGTGCATGCGTGCATAGGGGGCACTGGGCTCATCCCTGTGATATCACACATGCATCCTTAGCCCCTGAATTATCTTAACTCATCCAAAGAGCTCTCCGTTTAGCAAATGTATCTATGAAATAAAAATATTTTCCCTTGAGCATCTTTCAAGATATTTATTTATTTATTTATTTATTTATTTATTTATTTATTTAAAGGTCTCAGGTAGTCTAGAACTCCAGATACTACATTTCCTTGACTACCAAGGATGACCTTGAATTTATGGTTCTTTTGTGCTCTCCGTTATGCTGGGATTCTAGCCAAGCGCTGCACCTCATTCCTGAGATGCTGGAGGTCAAACCTAGAGCTTTGTGCATGCATTTTACCAGCTGAGCCGCCATCTAAGCTCCAACCTGGATTTTAAAAGCAGTTTTCCCTCCTGACTTGCCTTGGGCTGGGACCTCTGCCCACTGTGCTGAGGTCAGCGACAGGGAGAACATCACAGCACCGCGGGGCTGTGCTGATGGCAGTAGACATTAAAGGTAAAGTCAGGAGACATCCAGAGACTCACAGAGCCCCGCCTACTCACCAGCTGCCCCACTTGGCAGAACCTGCCCCTGTGCCTCGACCTGGCAGCACAGTGGAGCTGGTCCTGGTGGTAGGGCCATGGTGGTATTTGCCTCGCTACTCCCCTGCCTTGAGGTGGCCCCCGGGTCATGAGAATGAGTGAGCGGGCCTTGCCCCTTGCTGCTACAGCTTTTGGGAGAGCAGGCCCTGCACCTTGCCTAGAGAGCACAGGTGGCCCCAGTGGAGGGAGTCCAGGAGAGCTGGCCCCCACCGCTCATCTGCTGTGAGATGGAGTGGGCTAAAGGGAGATACTCTCCCACAGCCCCTCACCACCTGCGATAGTCTGGAAGGCTGGCCATGAGGTCATGAGAACAGGAGAGCTGTCCCTGCCCCCCACTGGCAGGAGAGTGGGCCTTGCACCTTGCCTGGGCAACACAATGGAGCTGGCCCTGTCGGTGAATACACAAGTGAGCCAACCCTGGGGGTGTGAGAGCAGGAGGACTGTTCCAATGCCATGCCTGATGCATCACTTGGGAGAGCAGGGCCCTGACCTCCAACTGGGCAGTGCAATGGAGCTGGCTCTAGGGGCATGGGTGCAAGTGGGCCTGCCCCAAGGGCAGGAGAGCAGGAGAGCTGACCCTGCCTCCTGCTAATGGCAGCATTGGGTGGCCTAACTGGAGCAATGCTGGAGAACTTGTCCTGGTGGTGCAAATAAAGGGGAGCCCATGCACTGGCCAGCTCAGCTACCATCCAGGTCCAGATCCAGTGCTTTGAATTGGCCCACCCCCAAATCCACATCATCTGTGAAGCATTGAGGTATGGAAAGAGGAGGTCCTGTTGATCCAAAACTGCAGGATCTCCATGACTTGAGGGTCTCGGGGGGCACAACAATAGGAAAAGTGGGAGGAGTCCCAGTGAAGATCCAATATTGATGGAGTCACAGAAGCCAGAGACCTTGAACCAGACCAAGGACTCATTGCAATGAACATTAGCAAGTGAAGATGTGTGGACAGAGGGGTATCCTGTCTGTGACATCCTACAGCTCCCACAATGAGATATTTTCTATGCTTTAGTGTGTGTGTGTGTGTGTGTGTGTGTGTGTGTGTGTGTGTGTGTGTGAGAGAGAGAGAGAGAGAGAGAGAGAGAGAGAGAGAGAGAGAGGGATTTGGGGGGGGAGATTGCAAGGGTGGGGGCAGATACAAGAAGATGGGGAGATGAATGGGATTGAAGTGCATGAAAAAAAATCAATAAATAGTTTTTGTTTTGTTTTGTTTGTTTTTTTGTTTTGTTTTTGTTTTTTTGTTTTGTTTTTGAGACAGGGTTTCTCTGTGTAGCCCTGGCTGTCCTGGAACTCACTCTGTTGGCCAGGCTGGCCTCGAACTCAGAAATCCGCCTGCCTCTGCCTCCCAAGTGCTGGGATTAAAGGCGTGCGCCACCACCGCCTGGCCAATAAATAGCTTTTTTTAAGATTTATTTATTTTATGTGTATGAGTACACTGTAGCTGTACAGATGGCTGTGAGCCGTCTTGTGGCTGCTGGGAATTGAACTCAGGACCCCTGCTCGCTCCAGCCTGCTTGCTCCTGTGTAATACACTGTAGCTGTCTTCAGACGCACCAGAAGAGGGCATCAGATCTCATTACGGGTGGTTATGAGCCACCATGTGGTTGCTGGGATCCGAACTCAGGACCTTCGGAAGGGCAGTCAGTGCTCTTACCCGCTGAGCTATCTCGCCAGCCCAATAAAAAGTTTTCTTAAACTTATCTTCTGTGTGTGTGTGAATGCAAGTACACACACCTCATGATACATTGGTGTGAGTCCCCACTTTTCAACTTATCTGAGTCAGGGTCTCTCCCTAACATCACCTCTAGGCGGACTGAGAACTTACAGGAATTCCTCTGTCTTGGCCTCCACTCTCTCCACAGGAGCCTCAGGACCACAGGCACCATCACACCTGGCTTCACGTGGACTCTGGGGGTTTCAGCTGAGGTCTTCAGGTTTGCAAAGCAAGCACTTTACTTCCCAAGTCCTCCCTAAGCCTTTAAGACAATTGGCTAACATAATATAATGTAGCCATGGCCTGTTATCCCACTCCATAAATGAGATGACTCCTTGCTTGTGCATCCTGTGGCGCTCTGGAGGCAACCCGTAGTTGCTTCATGCCTTCAAATCATGACCTCCACCAGGCCTGTTCCTCTTTGGAGCTCATGGGGGCTTCTTCCTGTTAGGAACGGCCGCTTTGTTCTCCTCAGAAAGCACCACACTCTGGGTCCAAACAGTTCCATGTAAGAGGTTTAATTAAGAGAAGGAGAGGGGGCAGTAGCGCGGAAAGAGAGAGGGGGAGAGAGAGCAAAAAGGGCGGAGAGAGGAGGGTTTCTCCTTTATATCTTCGTGATGACGTATGTACTGCCCAGGTGAAATTGGGTAGCCCTAGGGGTTCTTGGGAATGGGGGGGGAGGCATTGCCATGGTAACAGATCTGTGGTCCTGCCTATTTACAGGTGCAGGCACTCGGTGATGCTAACACTTCCCAGGAGAGAGAGGAAGAAGGACAATCAAGGAAAACAAAACGAGTTCCTTTTGTTTTTAGGAAACGTGGGAAGCGGACTGCTGAAACACAAAGCTCAAATCCACTATGGAATTGTTTGTCGATCAAGGATCCTTGCCATCTAGAGGGTAGCCTCCAGACGCTTCTTGAAAATGCGGTGTGTAAATGCCCCATTGAGAATGAGTGCCCCACCATAGTAAGCAATTTACAAGGACAGCCTATCTGTTCTTGCTGGGAGGATTCAGGAGTGAAGCACCTGTATCTGGGGCCCGCTCTTCCCTTAGCCTGTGAAATGCAGACTCCTTTGGCACTGGAATCCCAGAGGTGGACTCCCTGTTGCTTCTGTGCTTTGCTTGAAGGAAGGGCGTTTGTCTCTCTCGGGACAAGATGAGACTTTGTGCATGTTAATTGTGCTCAAGCGACTTGTTCTGTCTCAGATCTAATTGGTAAGGGGAGCACAGAATCTTTTTATAAGTCTACACTGTTACTTCAGGTTTGGTATTTAGCTATGCTTTATTGAACACTGGAGAGAAAGTGTGGAGGCTTTCCGTCAAAATCCTGTTGGGATTTCATACCACTCACAGCTTCTACTCGTTGTTATCCCTGTAGCCCACCCCCACCCTCTCCTCAGCACGGTCACCCAGATGAATATTTAATAAAGGGAGATTTCCGCATCTGTAATGAGAATTTCACATCCCTAATGTTTATTACTATTCCTTCATCTCTCATAAAGGTTGTGTTTTTCCCCCCCATGGCTAATTTGATAAGCTTGAAAATAGTCAATAATTGGAGTACAAATACCTTAATTAGCTTCAAAAAGAAAAGGCACAACCAAAGTTCTGCTACGCTGAGCAACCGCCGAATTGTGAAGGGAGGCTCTATGGGCTCCTTTGCTAGTTGCTGTGGCAACACACCTGCCAGAAGCCACTCCAGAAAGGAAGGGTTTAACTTAGCTCCCCGTTTGAGCACAAGTCCATCGTGGGTGGGTGGCGGGGAAGCCTGCACTATGCTGGCAGGAACACACATGGTGCATCCACAGTCAGGAAGCAGGAAGCAGACAGATGAGTGCTGCCTCTCCATTTGCTTGCTCCTTCTACTCAGACTGTGGGCCCCAAGCCATGAGTGGGACAGTGCTGTTCACATTCAGGGCAGGCCTTCCCTGTTCCGTTAAACGTTGCTGTAAACACTCTCAAACATTGCACCCAGAGATGTGCCTCTGTGGTGATCCCAGATCCAGACAAGTTGACAACGAGGATTGTCACAACTGCTCTGGCCAACAAAGGTCAAACAAGGCAGTAGCCTCATTGATAATCTGCTCCTTGCTCCACCAACTACTCTGCGCCAGCCATCCAAACCCTTCGGCGCCTTGGTTTCCTCATCTGTAAGACGGGAACATCTTTCCAAGGCTGCTGTGAGAATTGGATGTGTGGGGACGAGTTTTGTATACTGTAAAATGATAGAGATAAGAACGTTGTGGTATTTATATTATGAAATGTGGGAACAAGATCTCTGGGGGCTTTGTGTTTGCGTATGTATATAGAAGCCAGGGTCAGCCTCACCTGTCTTTCCTCAGGAGCTACTTGCCTTAGGCTTGTGTTTGTTTGTTTGAGGAAGGAACTCTTGTGGCTCTGGGGCTCTCAAGAGTAGACTAGGCTGGTTGACCAGAAAGCCCCAGCGATCTGGCTGTCTCCATCTACCCATCACTGGGATAGCAAGCACCACCATACTCCACTTTCTTTTTTCTTCCCCCCCCCCCAGACAGGGTTTCTCTGTATAACCCTGGCTGTCCTGGAACTCACTCTGTAGACCAGGCTGGCCTTGAACTCAGAAATCTGCCTGCCTCTGCCTCCCAAGTGCTGGGATTAAAGGCGTGCAGGTTCTGGACAACCAAATTCAGGTCTTTGTCTTTGCACAGCAAATACCTCACCTACTAAGCTATCTACCTCTCTAGCTCAGAGTCTCCATGTTTTTAAAAGAACTTTAAAGAAGAAGGTCTGAGATAACAGATTTAATAGTGGTAGACACAATCTGGTCTCAGGAGCATACTGACATGTATGAAGAAGGGACATCTGGCCCATGTCACCTATGTGACTATTGATACAACCCCAATATCTATTCAGTTTCTGGGTTCTTGACACTGTTTTATTTAATGCCAAAATGGAAGGCAAACTAGGAATGTAACCTAATGATGGAGTGCTTGCCTCAAACGCTCAAGGCCCAAGATCCAATCCCTTAGCATTGGAGTCAGGGGACTTTAGTTAGTCGTAGTCTAGAACACACTCCTCCATTTCTCTATCATATTCAAAGGCAAGGGAGTTTGCATTCCCTCCATGCTGTCAGAGACTCCCAGCTCTGTACCAGCCCCTGCTTGTTTCTCTGAAAATGGTGGCATCTGACCCTCCCTTGCTCACTCCTGGTGACTGAAGCATTAAGAGAACCAGAGGAAATGACTGCATGATCTGAATGTCAGACACCACTGCCCTCTTAGAGCCTAGGTGCTAACCTTGAACCTCTGATCCTCCTGCTTCTACCTCTGAAAGCTGCTGTTACACGGGCATGCGCCACTTGCTTTAGATAGTGCTTGGGATTGTTCCCAGGCTTTGTACAAACTAGGCAAGCGATCAGCTGATTAAGTACATTCTTGGCCTCTAAATACTTCTCTTTCTTCATCTCCATCCTAAAGTCTCAAATACATCAGACAAGCGCTACAGGGCTACCAACAGCCCGCCGGTAGATTTTTCTGTCTCACATGGAAGAACTAATTTGGTTTTGTTTATTTTGAGTTTGTTCCTCTTTGTGTCTATAATTCTTCCATCTCTAGCATTTCAAAGGGAGAGCGTTGCCTTTCATGACCAAATAAGGGTGGTGGATGGATGAATGAATTTAGTGAATGCGATGCTCAGCCAACAAGTTTCAAACAAGCTTTTCAGTCAGAAGCAGAGGAGGGGCTCAACTCTTAAATGAAGCAGACCATGGCAGAGGTAATGCTGGAGGCCAAGGTGACGGTCCGTTCACCTGGGAAGAGCTGTCTCAGATCCAAGCTGCATATTCAACCGTGGGGGGAATGGTCACAATGAATGCATGATCCAAACTCTTTCGTGCTTGACAATGAGAATGAAGGCTAAAACCCAAAAAACTATAGTTGTAGAATGGTCGTGAGAACAGAAGCCAGGCATCAGAGGAAAATAAAGTGGTAAAGGCAATAAATACGCTTAGCCCCTCCTAGCCCCGTGGGAAACATTTTTTTTAAGTGAGTTAAGAATTTTAAGAAAAAGCCAAGTGGAGAGAATTCCCTCTGCTTAGCACTTTATTTTTATAACTGGTTTATTTAAGGCTATAAAGATGAAATTGTTTTATTGCTTCCGTATCTTGTCTCCAGAAAATTCCCAACAAATTCCCATTTCCACACACCAGTGATCAGACTGCACAAATTAACAATTGCTAAGTTCTTATGGCCACACCAGTCCCGTTCCATAGTTAAGATTCAGCCTTAACTTTTTATTCTTTATTTTTAAGGAGAGCAATAGATACTGGCAAGGCCTGAGGGAAGTTGGCCCCCTCACAAACTGGTGGCAGTATAAGAAGGTGTATCTGTGCCAGGCAATGGTGTGTGTGGTTTGGAGGGTGGGGTACTCAAAAAATTAAACATTGGGTGTCCATGCAGTTTCATTTCTGGGTAGATACCCAAAGCCAGTGACGTGAGGACACAAAAGTTACTTGTACAACAATGTTTATGTGCTGGGCGGTGGTGGCGCGCACACCTTTAATCCCAGCACTTGGAAGGCAGAGACAGGTGGATTTCTGAGTTCGAGGCCAGTCTGGTCTATGGAGTGAGTTCCAGGACAGCCAGGGCTACACAGAGAAACCCTATGTCGAAAAACCAAAAACCAAAAACCAAAAATCAAAAACCAAAAACCAAAAACCAAAAACCAAAAACAAACAATGTTTATGTATACTCGTTCACAATGGTCAAAAGAGGGGAAAAAAACAAATGTCCATCTGCAGTTTGATAGATAAGCTCAATTTGCATACGTAGTAGGAGCAGGACTCAGCCTCAGAAAGCTACAGAAAGAAGAATAGTGGTGGGTGCAGTCGCTAGAGGGGACAGTTTGTATGTGTTGACTATCAGCCTTGATGAGTTAGCCACTGGGCTCTCTCTGTTTCTCTCTGTCTCTCTGTCTTTCTCTGTCTCTGTCTCTGTCTCTGTCTCTGCCTCTCTCTCTCTCTCTCTCTCTCTCTCTCTCTCTGTGTGTGTGTGTGTGTGTGTGTGTGTGTGTGTGTGTGTGTGAACTTACTAAATTTAAAATGTTAAGGGATGGCAAATACCTGTTCTTGACACTGAGGGTTCAGAATTTTGTTGCAATTTCAGGATAACAGGAAAGCGCCACTCATTGGGGGAATTTTGTGTGGTTTTGTTTGGGTTTTCCTGTTGTGATTCTTTGTAGGAAGAGTCTGTTTATTCGAATCCTTTTTTTTTTTTTTTTTTTTTTTTTTTTTTTTTTAATTTACCAATTTAGAAAGTGAAATATATTTTAAGGATCTCTGAGAGCTGTCCACAAGGGTCTCTTCTCCTCCTCTCTGCTGAAACTGCAACTTGGAAACAGGAATGAAACCTCGCACTTGGGAGCCTGACCTCATGGTTTAGGGCCATCAAGGGAAGAGAGCTGCTGGGGATGGGAAGGCCAGGGCACACCTGGGTCACCTGGGTGACCATCCCGATTCCCAACCCCAGGGAGAAGAGCTTATTACTCAGAACGCATGAAATTAACATCACTAGCATTCTGTTACAGGTCGGAGCCAACAGCAGTGGGTGTCTTGGGTCATATCTAGGTTGTGCAGGATAATTCGAGCCCTCACACTCAGAAATCTGTAATCACAAAGCACTTTACATGAAATGATATGACAAGAATTTAAGTTTACAGAGGCTGCAGTATAGCTCAGTTGATAGAGTGCTGGCCAAGTCTACGTGAGGCCAACTTTGATCCTCGGCACATTTCACTGTGGTGCAGGCCTTCAGTTCCAGGTAGAGTCAGGAGGGTCAGAAATCCAGAGCCATCTTTTGGAGTTTGAGGCTAGCCTGGGCTACAGAAGGAGACTGTTTCAACAACAAAAAAAAAGAAACTAGAATTGAACTATGCAGAAAAGTGACACAACCTAAAAATGTCAGTTACTCTACTTCCTGAACTGAACATGGAGTCACATTTATCTATAGCCAAACAGGCCTGGGTTGAAAGTGGGCCCTGGCTTGGATCACCTAAGTCCAGTCCCAATCCATATTTCCATCTGCTGGAGAGAGGCCACTCCCAGAGCAGCCACGAGCAATGTGGGTTTTATTGAAGGCTGGTGGGAAATGGAGAAAGTTCAGTGGCAACTTGCCCATGAAATCTCACATCTCACATCTCTTTGGAAAATTGGGCTTTGTTCACACCCACAATCCACCACTGGAATGCCTGAAGCAATGTGACTGGACAGGAGCATATAGTTAGAACCTGCCTCCAGGGGGCTGGTGAGATGGCTCAGCGGGTAAGAGCACAGACTGCTCTTCTGAAAGTCCTGAGTTCAAATCCCAGCAACTACATGGTGGCTCACAACCATCCCTAATGAGATCTGACACCCTCTTCTGGTGTGTCTGTAGACAGCTACAGTGTAGTTAGATATAATAATAAAATAAATCTGTGGGCAGGAGTGAACAGGGGTCCTATCAATTCCCAACAACCAGATAAAGGCTCACAAATATCTGTACAGCTACAGTGTGTATTCATATACATAAATTAAATAAATCTTAAAAAAGAAAAAGAACCTGCCTCAAAAAAAAAAAAAAAAAAAAAAAAAACTCCCTTTGTGTCAGCTGCTGCCCAGTTCCCAGCTTCCCTGGACTCTGCAGGGTTTTCTAAGCCACTTCCCAAATCCCATGAGTTCCTCCAGCTCTTCATATAGCAAACTAGCCAAGACCAGAAGCCAAACAAGGAACTAGGTACATCTCGGGGGAACTGCAGTTCACGCATTTCCCTCAAAGAATCATTTGTCAACACTGACAGCAGTTGACAGCCACAAGGCTTCCTGTCTGTATACCCCCAACTCTTACTAGAAAACACATTCCATGCAGATAGGGAACTTTCTTTACTAGCTACAGTTGCATCTCTGCCACCTGGCCTAACTGCAAATGGTTTGGGCATAAAGAACTGGTAAATTTTAAATGACACTCTTAATATGTAACCGACACTCACCTTGCTTTTGGGGGAGGTTATGGGGTTTTGGTTTTCAACAAGGATTTGGGGGTCTTGTACCTCTTTAGGAACTCTGATCATTAGACTTAAACTATAGGGTTGGGTGCGGACATGCGCCTATAGTCCCAGCACTTGATAGGAGCATGGGGGCACACACATGTGTAATCCCAGCACCTCAGAGGTAGAGGGCAGGAAGTTCAAGGCGAGGCCACATGGAGGAAAATCCTGATCCTAAAACACCAAAGCCAAAGCCAACTCACCAACAGCAACAAACTTTGAGAAACTGAGAGTTTGGCTTAGGGGGAGGCATTTGCGTAGTGAGCACTAATTAACTGGCTAATTAATTACTTTAGATGTAATTTATTTTCTTCCATCTATGTCCTTCGAAATATTGGCCTGTAATACAGACAGTGTAACACCATGCACTTCTGAAACCATCTGGCTTTCTCTAGCTTTTTAAAAACACCGATCGCCCTAGAATCCCCAGGTCATAATTTTCTCATCTGTAGAATAATTCTTTTTTTTATTTTTATTTTTTTTTTAGTTTTTTAGTTTTTTAGTTTTTCTGGGCAATGATGGCACACACCTTTAACCCAGACTTGGTAAGCAGACAGGTGGATCTCTGAATTTGAGATCAGCCTGGTCTCAAGACAGCCAAGAATAGGATAGAGAAATGCTATGGAAGAACACGGAGCAAAACAAAACAAACAAAAACAACAAACAAGAAGACTTAAGCTTATTTGTATTTATCTATGAGTGCGCGCGCGTGCGCGTGCGCGTGCGCGTCCACCTTTGGACGCCAGAAGATGATGTCAGAAAATGTCAGATCCCCTTGAGCTGAAGTTACAGGTGGTTAAGAGCCACCAACATGAGTGCTGGGAACTGAACTGTGTTTCCCCTCGGCAAGAGTGGCAAGCACTCTTAACCACTGAGCCGTCATCTGTCCGGCCTCTGATTATTTCTTTAGCACAAACTTCACTGACGTTAACCTTGAAATTAATCACTCTCCTTTTCTTCCTGCCTTCCAATAAACATCTGAACATTTGGGTTTCCCCTTCCCTGTCTCTTCATGGCTTCGTTTATGTCCCTCACGTGAAGGGAAACTGAAGAGAGACTGTCAATGTTGGCAGATGCTAGATTCCCTCCTTTCAACGTTGGCATTTACTCACCTAAAAACTAAAATTCATTACTTTTTGTGGAGAGTATTAAATGTCATAAGAATCACACACAATCACACCCAGAACAAATAACTTTGGATTAAAGCCTTTTAAAACCTTTACTATTGAAATAAGCCATGACTGGGTTTGTCCACAGGTGATTTTTGTCCCTGTGTAGACAGCACAGTGCATTTCCATAAATTAGGGAGGGTATGATGTCACTGGTTGGCGTAAATTAAACAGACCACGTAAGTTCCATACTGACTGAAATAGTATGATGTACCATATGACTTTTTTTCCTTATAAAATAAAAACATGTTTAGCTTAATTTACTAGCTTGTCATTGTTTCATACAGGGTCTCTTGTAGCCCAGGCTAGTCTTGAACAAGTAGCCCAGGATGGCCTTGAACTTCTGATCCTCCTGCCTCTCCCTTCCAAGGGCTGAAATGGCAGGTGTGAGGTACTATGCCTGCTGGTTGAGCCTGTGGTAGGGAGCCACCATGCCAAGCTTACACATCTTCAGCCCCACTCAGAATACTTTAAAATCTGTATTTTTTTTTTTTTTTTTTACCAAGTTTACATTTGACTCATATTTGGAGCTCAGGTGTTAACCAGCTTCCCAGAACAGTAACAAAACAGCTTTAATAAGCTATGGGGGAGGGGCATTATTGCTCACCATCCTGAGTCCACGGTTGGCTGGATGCGTTGCTTTGGGTCCCGGGATGAGGCAATGCATCATGGTAGGAGCTCATAATAGTGGCTGCCCACCCAAGATTTCTTTTTGAAAGTTCTCTTCAGAAGCACTTTCAGAGTCGTGATCCTGAAAGTTAAAATCCCTGACAACTCTGTAGCGAGCTTGAAAAAAATGTAATGACTTCTGAGTGTATTCTCCTGTGCCTTCCGCTGAACAATGAAAACTAAAGTTTCCTAATGTTGGGGGGTGGTGCTGGTGGTATACATTTGAAAACGTCCCATTAAACATCACTGTTGACCTTAGAAAGAGTTGTCTTTGAATTGTGTTCCTTGAATTATGTATCAAGGATGATAACTTTCTATTCCCATCATTCCAATACTTGAATCTGTTTTCAATTTCTTTTCTTTTCCTTCTTTCTTTTCTTTTCTTTTCTTTCCTTCCTTCTTCCTTCCTTCTTTCCTTCCTTTCCTTCCCCCCCCCCCCCCCCCTCCCTCTTTTTTTTTTTTTTTTTTTTTTTT
>JADRCD010225994.1:35585-58085 GCA_019843815.1 Montemys delectorum
AAAAAAAAAGAAAGAAACTAAAAAGAAAAAGAAAAAACTTAGATCTTTTCTCACCAAGGATCAGGGAATTATCTGATTAGATCCTCTTCTGGATTTGGTTCAGAAAGAGGGGGATAATAATGCTTGCCTAATTAACTAGCATGTAGATTAAAGTGCTTTGTAAACATTAATTAAAGATGCAGGGAGTTAGGTGAGGCCAATGTGTTATTAGAGAAAAAGTTTTCTTCCCTTTAATCAGGTACTTCTTCCTGGGGAGGACCAAGATATGATCTCAGGACTGAGGAATTGGGCTCAGCCCTGTCAGCGGCCTGTAACCCAGTCATTTGTGTGGCCAGCCACTTCCTTTGCTTTCCATTAAATGGGAATAAATACAAACATTTGGGGGTTACAGATTGTCACATGGTTGCCATTCGAGCCACACCAAGCATTACAGTGAATCAAATCCATGCCGCTGGCTCTCTCTGAGAACATTAGCTTCTGCTCATTTGTGAAAGGCTGCCACAATGAGCTATTATTATTATTGGCTATTCAGAAATGTTTCCCGTGATAAAGGCAACACAACAACCAACAGGATCAAAAACGGGGCATTTCTTCAACCTTGTTTACCTCCACAGTCCCTCTCTGTAAAATGACCATAAGAAGCCAAAGGACTCGGCTGGCCAAGAAAATGGCTCACTGGATTGAGGTACTTGCTCTGAGCCCTGAATTCTATCCCACGTGTTGGATAGAGAGCACCAGCTCCCAAAGGCTGTCTGCTGACCTTCGATTTTTGAAGCATCTCTCTCTCTCTCTCTCTCTCTCTCTCTCTCTCTCTCTCTCTCACACACACACACACACACACACACACACACACACAAACACACACACACACATGCACACGAATGAAAGAATGAATGAGTGGATGGACCAAAAGAAACCAAAATCCTCAAAAAAAGCAAGAAGGATTTTGACATTTTTTTCATGACAAGCCAATGATAAATATTTAAGGAGCTAGCTATGTTTATTCTGCTAAAAATTCTGTTCAGTGTGTACATGTATGGGAACATCCCGTAAGTAACTCACACAGGGGCAATGCTTACAAGTTCATTAAAAATGAATAAAGCTGGGCAAGGTGGCACATGCCTTTAATCTCAGCCTGCAGATGGATCTCTCTGAATTAGAGGTCAGCCTAGTTTACATAGTGAGCTCCAGGCCAGCCAAGGATATATAATGAGATCTCTTTTCAAAAACAAAAAACAAAAACAAAGAAAAGACTTAACCCCCCAACACACAATTTGTCTAAATGAATTAAATGACATAATGGATGTTATGTATCTTGTTTGAAAGCATAAGTATTTCATAAATAGCATTATTATTATTAAATGGAAATAATCCCTTCAGGATATTGTTGTTGGATGCCTGTAATCTCAGAAGTCAGGAGGCTGAGGCAGGAGGATCATGAACTTGAAGCCTTCCTACATAATGAAATTCTACTTCCAAAAAAAAAAAAAATCACCAACGAAACTCTCAAAGTTGGTGGTGGAGTTGCTGGAGAAGTCCCTTCTTATTCAGGACTGCAAGAGCACGTTGGTATTCCGATTGCTCATGCTCAATTCAGTCTCACAAGTAAACCTGAAAGGCACAGCCGAGGGCTTTGGGCGCTGGCCCTTTAAGCATCGCGGGGGCGCGCCGACTACCTCTGGCCTACTGGAGTCCCGTCGTCCGGGGACGCGCGCGCGGCCGAGGTGCGGGGAGCGCCGGGTGGCGGAGCGCGCACGGCCGAGAGCGCGCGCGGTGAGGTCCTGGGCGGCCTGGGGAGCGCGCGCCGGGCAGCCCGGGACGGTCGGCGTGCGAGACTGCACGACCTGCTAGCTAGCCGGAGGACGCCGTGAGCCCTGCGGGTCTCAGTCGGCGCGGACACCTGCGACGCGCGGAGGGGACTTGGCTCGGTGAGTTCCGCCCTACTGAGCGAGGACCCGGCCGGGCGCGGGGCGCCGCAGCAGCTGTCCGGATCATCCAGGGCTCCCGGTCTGGGTCTCGAAAATTGGGGAAGTCCTTTGCGCGCAGCTGGGGCTCCTCCGTCCCTCGCCGCCGAGGTCAGTACCACCGGATGGCCTCCATCCCGGGGCTTCAGGGATCGCGACGCGTGGCTTTTCACCTCGGGGTTTTTCCCGAGAGCGAGCGCTCCGTGGCTCGTGGCGTGTAGTCTGAGTCGGGTCCCGGACTCTCGGGCTTTCGTCCCTTACCTTTCCTGGAGCCGACTGCGCGAGAGGACCGTGTGTCCCTTGCGAGGCTGAAACCCGGAGATGGTTAGAGCCACCTGTTAAACCAGGATCCTGCGCGAATCTTTCCGCAGGTTTTCCATGCCCCCGCCGGTTCCCCGCAGGTAACTGAAACGCGCGGGGATGTTCGTGTGGATCTGCCGGGTGACCCGGGACGGGAGGGTTAGAAAGAACGAATTTGTGGCTAATGGGACAGGTCTTAACAAAAGGCGGTCAGATAAACTGCAGCGTTTCCCCAAGATGGAAAGTTTTTTTTGCATTGTTTTATGGATTCTAAATTTAAGTAACTATCCCCCGTTCCCCTAGGCACTTAACCGCAGGACAACTTTTAATTCTTTGCCTGAACCTATTTGGTGCAAAGGAGAAAAATGAAGAGGGAGGTGGGGTGGCGGAATGTGTGTGTGTGTGTGTGTGTGTGTGTGTGTGTTTCTCCCTTAACAGAGTAAAACTTTCAAGTCCTCCTGTGGGAAGATTCCTTCTGGCTCCAGTTTTAATGGAGAACAACAACAAAAAGCTTTGTCCTAGAACGATCTAGAAATACCAAACCAGGTATTAAGTGTAAACTCGGAGAAAGTGCTTGCAGGACAGACTTTTTTATGAAAAATAATTTTTCTGTGAGGTGCTCCAGTGTGTGCTAAAACTTTGCCCTCATATTCCATGCCTGAGTGTTCCAGATTGTTTTTCTAGGTGGAGGAGGGACTTTCGTTGGTGCGGCCAATGTGGAAATACAAACAAATGCCCTATTTACTTGGGGTTGGGTGGGAAGGGTGGAAGTTGGGCTAAGATCTTTCTTGCCAGGCTTGACAGTATGTATGGAATCTTCTGTATTTTCTTGCCCAGACGAGTAGTAGCCTTCTTTTCAGTGACTGCATTGGTTCCTTCTAACACTGCCTCCAATGAGCTTCTGGAAAATTTTGGATGCTGACCATTTTAAAGTACATTTTTTTTCCTCCACTCATAGAAAACAGAAATTTGAAGTTAGAATAAATGACAGTTAAAAAGATGGGCTGTGTTTTTGAAAGTAAAAAGTCTCGTGGTTCTTCATTGCAGAGGGATTTGCCTGTTCTAATGAAGGCTTGATGTGGCTCTCACTTCCTTCATCCTTCCATTTGTGATCTGTTTGACCAGCTCCAGTGTGCTGAGCCCTGACTTGCCAACGCACATGCGGAATTTCTAGATAAGAGCCGGGTGGTCCAAACTGATTAAACCCAGATCTGGTAATCCTGCCTTTGTCAGTGGCTGATGAGACACCTGGCCTCGGCTCCGAGGTTCTCAGACACCTCAGGAGCCTACTGTTGGCACCTTGTGTTGATCTGAAGATCAGCTCAGGTAACTGCTAGAGGCAGAGCAGAGCCTTGAAACCTGAAGGGAGGCAGTGGACAGCCTGGGCGGAGCAGAGCCCAGCACAGGGAATCCTCTGGAACAAAAACTTCGAGTGCATCTTATCTGGGCTGTTATGGGATGGATGCCACTGGCATCGAGGCCATTTGGTAGGTGCCAGGGGAATCCTAGGAGCATCACAGAGCTTGAGCGCTTTGATGGTCAAGGGCAGCATTTGTTTCCTTTGCACTTCTTGGGTGTTCAGTGATGGCTTCCTCATGGGTGTTCGACAGAGATGGCTCCCTGTCCAGTCTCTGAATGCCTCTTGAGCATGCTGGGATGGCCTTCTCTTCATATAGTGACATCACACATAGCCTGTCTGTGTGAACCACAGCGGAGTTTCTCCTCTCAGTAAAGCCCTTGCTTCCTCCCAGGGTAACAGCATCAATCTTGAAATTCGAGAGAATTTAACGAAAGCTAGTGTTGTACTCATGGTCTGTGCAGCCTAGCATCCTACCTTTCTGGAACAGAATCTGGTAGGTCTGCCCATCACCATACTAGATACCTGAGCACTGGAAAAGCCTGATTCTCATTTATTGACCCCTTCTGCCCCTGTCAGGTTCTCATTTAGCTGAGGCTGGTCTTGAACTTGATGCCTGGCAGAGGATCACCTTAAACTTCTAGTCCACCTATCTCTACCTCCCAAGTGCTGAAATGATTCTCATTAAGAAAAAAAGAGTGTATTATATTTATTTGTGTGTGTACATGTATGCACATATATGTGTAGTGCCCATGTAGAGGTCAAAGGACAATTTACATGGATGGGTTCTCTTTTTCCACCATATGAGCCGCTTGTATAGAACTCAGGTTGTCACGTTTGGTGGCAAGCACCTCCACCCACTGAATCATTTCACCTGTCCAGTTATTATTTTTAATATAGCAAAATGTAAAATACATGGTTACATACATCTATTAAAGTGTGACAGTGAGTATATTAATAGTGACGTGTAACCATCACACCTGTCTGGTTCTAGAACTTTTCCATCACCCCTCCCCATTAAACAGTCTCCCTTCCCCTCAAGGGAATGAATGCCATTCGTTAGTGGCCCCTGGAGGCCGCTAATCTGCTTTCTGTTTCTCCGTTTGCCTATTCTCATACAGAAGGAATTTTAAAATATTTGGCCTTTGTGGTTTCAAGATTCGTCGGCAGCATATTGGTCCTTTATCCCTTTTTTTTTTTTTTTTGTGAATATACAGTGTTCGTCACATGTATAGGCCACTATGTTGCTTGTTAAGGTCATCCTAATGGTAGGAGGTAGTATTTCATTGTGGTTTTGATTTGCAGTTTGCTAATGGCTAACAGTGTTGAGAACTGTACTAACTGGCAGGTCGTGTGTGTGTGTGTGTGTGTGTGTGTGTGTGTGTGTGTGTGTGTATGTGTGTGTGTGATGGGGAGTATATATACATAAGAGGTCTATGGGACAGGGGGCAGTGTCTAGTGTCTTCCTCAGTCATTTTCTTTTCTTCTTCCTTATTGCTTGAGATTCTCTGTCTCTGTCTGTCTGTCTGTCTGTCTGTCTCTCTCTCCCTCTCTCCTCTCTCCCTCCCTCACTGAGCTGAGCTGGCTTGCGCACTGAGCTTCAGATAGCCACCTGTCTGTGGTTGTAGATGTGTGCCAGTGTGGCCAGCTATTCCAAGGATGCTTGGCAGGCACTTTTCTAACTGTGATTTCTTCTCAGCCCCCATCCGCTGTTTGTTTGCTCCCGGTCAACCAGAGCCTGATAATATTACTCAAATTCAGTTAGGAGTGAAGATAGTTTGAAACCGAGAGGGGGAACAGTCGTGTGGCTTTTATTTCAGCATATTGTTTTAATCGCTCTGTTGTTATTGATCTCTTCCTGAGCCTAATTTATTTATAAGTTGAACTCTATCATTGAATATATGCGTACCCAGGAAAAACATTTTCTATGGGGTTCAATGTGCTACGCTGTATCACACATTTGTTGAGGTTCTTGAAGATTGTCTTCTATAGACGAGGAGAAAGCTGCTGAATGCATCTTTACTTATTGTTTTTATTTTGCTTTATTTATGTGTGTGGGAGGAAGGCGTGTATTTGTTGCCACGACGAACCCGCAGAGGTCAAAGGGTGGTTTTTGGGAGTCAGTTCTCCTCTCTCACTGTGAGCTCTGAGGATTGAACTTGGGTCAGCAGGCTTGCTCTGCAGGCACTTTGACAACCGTTCAGCCATCTTTCTCTACATCGTTAGAGAAGCTCTCTCCTCCGTTCCGTTTGCATTCCTGTGAGCCAGACACCTAAGAGAACAACTCAGAGGTGCCAAGGTTAATTTGGTGCCCGTGCACTTGAGCAGAACATGGAGGCAGCAGAGTCTGCTGGAGGTGGACAGGAAGCAGAGAAGGAAAGAAAAAATGGAGGGTAGGAAGGAGCCTGGGACAAGATACCCACAAGAACCTACCCCTAGTGACCTACTTCCTGCAGCCAGGCCACACAACTTGATGGCCACAGAAACTCTCCAAATCACCTCATCTTTTGGGAACAAAGCTCCCAACACTGGAGCCCTTGAGGGAGACACTCAACGCCTGTGCAAACCGTGGTCCTGTTTTGTTTTGTTTCAGCTTTTTTTACATCACCAAAACCGTGGTGATGGGACTGCAGTCTGTGGATTGGATTTTCTTTCAGCCCTTTGTTCTGTTGTGGGCTGTTTTGTTTTTCCACTTTTCTCTTTGAGACTGTTACTCTTTCTCAGTTGTCTGACTAGTGCTGTGAAGTACTCGATCTTTTCTTAGTTATCTGAACCCTGGGGTGCTCATCTGTTTCTCCGGTAGACGATTCTGTCGTGGGCTGATCCCTGAAGTAGTCACTATGCAGACAAACAGGTTACAAATCTTTATTTTATTCGTTCGTTTGCTTGAGACAGAGTTTCTTAGTGTAGCACCATCTTGGCTGTCCTGGACTTGCTTTGTAGACTGGGCTGGCCTTGAACTCACAGTTCTGGGATTAAATTAAACTGCCAATTGCTGGGATTAAAGGCATGGGCCACCATCCCAGGTTACAAGTGTATTTCTAAACCGGACAGGCAAGGAGCCACATTCCATTGGGACTCAGGGCCCCCACAACTTGGGCTTCATCACCAGTAGCTATGTGACCCTGAGGTTCACCACTTGGAGCTTCAGTAACTGGGATTGCGATTCTTTAGTTTGGGAAAGGAGTAGACCTTGAGATGCAAAACTCTAGATTATTAGTGCTCTACTGCTTCCCTTTACAGACTCATTTCCCACTGATGCTTGCTTAAGTAGTTAATTTGTACCTATTGCTTATAAGCTGGGGCCCGGGTTGTAGTTAGACTCGAACAGTGGCCCTTTGCTGCCTTCGAAAATGGGACATTGTTTTTCTCAGTAAGGCTTCAGAGGATGGAAAGTTTGAACCCTTAGGTTCCTCTTAGATAGGGCTGGATGTGTAGTGGTTCTTAGAGTGCTTATACAAAGTACTGGGTTCATCTCCAGCACTGCATAAACTGGTGACAGTGGGGGAAGCCTGCGATCACAATGCTACAGAAGAGAGGCGGTCGAATCAGAAGTTCAAGGTCATCTTCAACTACATAGCAAGTCCAAGGCCAGCCTGGGCTACAGGAGACTCTGTCTAAAAAAAAAAAAAAACCAAAAAACAAAAAACAAAAGCCCTCTCTCTCATGCACATTGGGAATTGTTCCAGAAATTTCAATTAAAGAAAATAAGAAGCTGTGCAGTGGTGGTGTATGCCCTCAATCCCAGCACTCAGAGAAGGCAGAGGCATTAGGATTTCTGTGAGTTCTAGGACAGCCTGGTCCAGAAATCGAGTTCCAGGACAGCCAGGACTACTGTTACATAGAGAAACCCTGTCTGAGATAATGGGGGGGGGGGGGGAGGAAGGGAGGGAGGGAGAAGGAGAGAAGAGAAGAGCTATCAGTATGGACTGATAACAAAGACTCCCACAAATCTTTGGGGGACAGGGGGGAGAGTGAAGAACAGTGGGAATGCGGCTGACCTGGGAGACTCTGGGAGAGTCGTGCTGTGAGATCTCCCGTGGAGTCCGGCCTCTACTTTGGGCACTAGCCACACAAGGCTCAGGAGTATGGTTGACATTAGTAGATGCTGCTTTACTGTGGAGTGGACTTTTCCACAGAGTGCTGCAGAATGAGGAAGGGTGGGTGGGAGTGTGGAGACGTGAAGATGCAATGCCCCGAGCTGGCAGAGGCTTCTGAGAAACCTCCAGGAGAATTCTTGGTGCAAAAGTCTTAAAGTACCCGTGCGGAAGGTAGACAGCCAAAAGCAGCCCCAGGGACCTGCTAAGCCTGGATGGCCCTGAACTTGCTAACTCCTGTTTATCGTAATTGTCCTTCAAGTATGGGAGGGAAATAGGGAGAAGCTCTTCAGGCCAGCTGTGTTTGCTCTGTGCCGGTCAGAAGTCTTTAAACTGTATGTGAGGTCAGTGGGTCAGGGGGACACCTCCTCCCAAACTACCCTCCCCAACCCCGTCCGTCGACTCCTATTCTGATTTTAGGCATACTTTCTGTGGAAAAGCTGTTTAAAGTCAACAAATAATTAAACTACACTGGGCATCAGGTGTGGTAGCAGCGCTGGGAAGGCTGAGCCAGGAAGATCAAAAACAAACAAAAAAACAAACAAAATCAAACAAACCAACCAAAACACACCCTACTTCAATCAGAACTTCATTACCACACAATTTTACAGTATTAACTACCAACCCAGTTTTAAGAACATTTGCGTCGATCGCTGGTGATGACCGATTCTCCAGCTGTGCTTAACCTGCGCAGGCGGCCACCCCCTCCGACTGGACCGCTTCCCAAGTCTTCCTTTTTCAGCCACAGCAAGAATTTAGCCAGTGACTTTGAAGAAAATCCCAGAAAAACACACGGGGTAAGGTCTCCGGCTGCAGCTCAGTGGTAGAGAACTTGCCTGGCTTGCTCAATCCCTTATTCTACAGAAAAAGAAAACAACAGCAAAAAGCGTGCACTGTACATTTAAATCTGTTTTTCTTAGCTAGTCTCCTCTCTGTGGAATGCGGTTTGTGTGTTTATTTTCCAAAATGGTTGATTTCAGGTCACAAGCCTGACCTCTCAGCAGCCTACTGACCCTTTCGTTATTTGAAGTTATCAGGCTCTACTCTTAGTACTTGAAGGTGCTCTGGTTTTCCTGGAGAGACTGATATTTTCAGTCCTGAAAATAGCAACGGCTGAACTGTGGATTGGAGTCATCCAGTTGTTTTCAACAAACACTGATGGCCCTGCTTCATAGCAAGGAACTAAGAACCCCTTGTTTAAAGTGGGACTGGGAACTCTTCTCACAGGCCCACGTAGAAGTGAGCCCTTCAGGAAGCTGTTACTGTGTCCCCTGGCCGTGTGCGGAGAGTCTAGGAAGGAGGAAGCTGGGTGTTGCAGCCCTGGGGAGAGACCTGATTCCCTTCTCTGATGAAAGCTAGCAAAGAAGTTATGTCGAGATGCAATTTAAAAGTCTATGCAAGGGCTGAGGATACGTCATCGTCATCGCCAAACATGCAGAGCCCTGGGTTCTCCTCCCAGCAATGCATAAAGAAAAAGGAAGGGGCCAGGCCCAGCAGGAGGTCTCACATGAGCTTTCTGGTTCTGATTCAGATCTGTTGTTTGAGATAAGATATAAAGGAGATCGCCACCACGTCCAGTCTAACCAGGTGTTATGAACACTCCAATAAACAAACTCCACGGTTGAAAACTTCAGGTGAGAATTTTAAGCTTCCTGGGAACAAAAGGCTTTGTAAGACAAGAAGGTGTAATTATTGCTTCTGAGTTCCAGGGACTATATCTTATCTCACCAGGCGGCACGTAGTGGGTGCTCGGTAGGATTTTCGGAATAAAACTCGCAAAATTCTTTCTCAGAAGAATAGCTTAATTTGGGTTTTCTTTTGTTTTTCTAACCTTGCCCTTAATACCTAGAAAGAAAATAGGCTTTTTGTATTTTTTGTTTGTTTGGGGGCGGAGGAGTTGTTTATTTTGAGACAGGGTCTCTCTAGGTAGCTCTGGCTGATACATAGACCTGGTTGGCCTTGAACTCATATATCTGCCTGCTTCTGCCTCTGAGTGCTGGGATTAAACCACACCCAGCTAAAATAGACACCTAAAATGTCAGTTTTTAAAATAAGAGCTGAGAGAAAACTCAAAATGCCTGTCTGGGCAAAACCTCCGTTGAATTGCGTTTCCCAGGCAGAATTCGATCCTGCTAACTAGGTTGTTCTGGGCAGATTCTCACTTTTAGGGACATTGGATTTTCATCTCTTGCTCGGAGAGAGTAAGCTAGTGAGCAGAGACCACCCTGGACCGATTCTCAGCCCACAGGCCCCCTGGTCAGCTTGTTGGCCTCAGTGTAGGCCATCGGTTACTTTTACTAGATATGACTTTCACTCCAGTTTTACCTCCTATCAGTAACTGAAAGTATTAACAGCAGAGAGCGTTTGAAATGATTATTGGTTTTTCTACATTGGTCTGAAAGAGTTTTCCTAAAAAACAGAAATCTAAATGAAAGCACGCCCGTGCTTTCAAAGATCAAATTAACAGTCGTCTTGCCTCTCACTGAGTGTCTCTTAAGGTTTAAGGTCTTTGGTTTTTACATAAAACATGTCAGGAGTGAAGATCATACTTCCAGGCCTGGTGGCACAGGTCTCTCAGCCCAGCTGTTTGGGAGGCTGAGGGAAGAGGATCCCAAATTCAAGGCCTACCTGGGCTGCAGAGTGAATTCAAGACCAGCCAGTCAATGTAGACCTGTCTCGAAAAAAACATGTTTTTTTTTTTTTTTTAAAGATTGAGGATGTGCTCAGGGATTGGAGTAATGGTGTTGCTTATCTAGCGTGCTTGTGGAGAGGTTGAGTTCATGGCCCAGTGCCGTGGGGGAGAGAAGCTGCGGGGAACTCTGGGTAAGGGAAAGGTAAGGGTCACGGGTAGAGCTTGTGTGCGTGCTCCTCTGTGTGTGTCTGCAGTAGCCTCGGGTCCAGTGGTCAGCAGCAGCGTGTCTTCATAGAGTTCAATCCTGACCTTGAACAGCTCTTGTTTTCAGCCTCCTCTTACGAAGGCAAAGCTCGAGAAAAGTCTAGTTTTCCAGGGACTGAAGCTCGAGTAGTGGTAGAGCCCTTGCCTTTCCTTGCCTTGCGTGAACAAGGCTCTGGGGTCCTGGCTTTGAACTCTCGTACCGCTAAAAACAAACCAAAAAAAAAAAAAAAAACCAAAAACCCAAGGCCATCACAGGAAGGTGGAGAGTTTCGGACCAGCCTGAGCTGTATTCAAGACCCTGTCTTAGAAACAAATCTAATTTTAGGGTTTCAGTCCCTCTCTTCGAGAAAGTCAGATAGTTTTTAGAGTTTTCAAATGTGTGGTTTTAGCTGGGCACAGTGGTGTATGCCTTTAATCCCAGCATTTAGGAGCTGGAAACAAAACAGATCTCCTGTTGTACTAACTTGTACTAACCAAGGCCACTTAGTGAGAGCCTGTGGTGGTTTGAGTGTGCTTGGCCCAGGGAGTGGCACTATTAGGGGGTGTGGCCTTGTAGGAAGAAGTGTCATGTGGGGGTGGGCTTTGAGACCCTCCTCCTAGCTGCCTGAGGGCTGGTGCTCCTGGCTTCCTTCGGATGAAGACACAGAACGTTCAGGTCCTTCTCCAGCAGTGCCAAGCCTGCCTGGATGCTGCCATGCTCCCACCTTGATGATAACGGACTGAACCTCTGAATCTGTAAGCCAGCCCCAATTGAATGTTGTCTTATAAGAGTTGCTTTGGAGCCGGGCGGTGGTGGCACACGCCTTTGATCCCAGCACTTGGGAGGCAGAGGCAGGCAGATTTCTGAATCGAGGCCAGCCTGATCTACAGAGTGAGTTCCAGGATAGCCAGGGCTACACAGAGAAACCCTGTCTCGAAAAACCAAAAAAAAAAAAAAAAAAAAAGAGTTGCTTTGGAGCCGGGCAGTGGTGGCATACTCCTTGAATTCTGGCACTTGGGAGGCAGAGACAGGTGGATTTCTGAGTTGGAGGCCAGCCTGGTCTACAGAGTGAGTTCCAGACAGCCAGGGCTACACAGAGAAACCCTGTCTCCAAAAAAAACAAAAAACAAAAAACAAACCAAACCAAACAAACAAACAAAAAAAGAGTTGCTCTGGTTGTGGTGTCTGTTCACAGCAGTAAAACCCTAAGACAAACCCTGTGTCAAAAAGTGCATATGCTGGGGGTGTAGCTAAGTAATGGATATTGATTATATTTGGTGATGAGTATCATCCAAAATGTTGTGACCACACACACACACACACACACACACACACACACACACACTTAGTTGCAGTGGTAAAATATGAACAGCAAGACCAAAAGGATGGAGCTGAGAGGGCCGTAAGATGTAGAAGTTCAGGGCAGAGAGGCTGGAGTGTAGTTCTGTTGGTAGAATGATTACCTGGCACACACAGAGCCCAAGTTCCATCCCTGCACCAAAGAAACTGGGTGTGGTGGTGCCCTCGGAAGGTGGAGGGAAGAGTTGTAGTTCAAGGCCTTTGCGTGGTACCTAGAGAACTTGAAGCTCACGTGGGCCACAGGAGACCAAGTCTCAAGCACTTGAGTGTGAATTGGGAGTTGGGGGAGGGGAGAGAATATGGATATACTGTGGAGGAAGGAAGGAAGGAGTGGTAAGTTTGATGCCATTTTGAGCTGGACTTAGAAGGCTGGGAAAAGAGCAACAGGAAGCTGTGGAGCCTGGTGTTTTATGAGAAATAAATAAAAGGGTCTGTGTTGTGGATATTTGGGTGGAAGAGATGAGGACAGGCTAGATCTAGACGGCTGTGAGTCTTTGTGACTACAGATGGGTGTTCATTAGGAGAATACAAAGGCTGCTGCTGGCTTGATAGCAGAGAGCCGGCTGGAGTCAGAGAAGGGCTGCTGGACAAATTGGCAGGTTGCTGGGGGCTGTGGGGATAAGTATTTGTTTTGCATTTAAGAAAGTTTTTGAGCACTTGGGAGGCAGAGGCAGGCCGATTTCTGAGTTCGAGGCCAGCCTGGTCTACAGAGTGAGCTCCAGGACAGCCAGAGCTATACAGAGAAACCCTGTCTCGAAAAACCAAAAAAAAAAAAAAAAAAAAAAAAAAAAAAGGTTTTGAAAGTAGAAGTTCTTAGAAGAGACTGAGTCCCAGGACCAGCTTTTACCTTTCAGTCAAGTCGGTTTGGGGGTTTCTGAATGGGCAGCTTGGGTGTGAGAGGAAGAGGAGGCGCAGACTCTGGCTTGCCATGAAAAGTCACACTGCAGTTTTTCAGAGTGAGCTGAGAGCTGTGCCCAGAGCCAACCAGTGTCCTGTGACGACTTAAGTAAAGGTGCTCTGTGAGTGTGGTTTATGATTTATTTTTAATGGAAAAGAAAATAAACCAAGAATGACTAAGAACTTTTTTAAAAAATTTTTCAGTTTTTTGAATAATGGAAAAAGGTATTGGGAGTCAGTTTTCTAGAGAATAGGTTAGCCTCTGGGAGATGGTGACCAAATGAATGCCTTGCACCAGCACTCGGGATGCAAAGGCAAGCGGGTCACTATGAGTGCCAGACCAGCCATGTCAACAGATAGAGTGCCAGACCGACCAGGGCAGCCAGAGCTATGCAGAGAAACCCTACCTTGAAAAACAATCAAACCCAAAGAGTTGGTTTACTAAAATGTCATTGCTTCTTCTTTCTGTAAACTCCGTGTTACAGAACTCATTCTTGTTAAGGCACACCAGCTTCACACACAGGGGAATCAGCCCAGCCAGATAGAGACTGTGAACCTAGGGTTTCCATCTTGCTGTAAAACCAACAAAATGCCTGTCACACAAAAGCCACTTGGGTGCCCCTTCATAGGAACAAATGTCGTCAGGAGCCACTGGCCCAAAGGCCCACAATGGCCGCTCTGTGCTTGCTTGTCTCTATTTCATCTCATCGACTTTCATCATGTGTAGAACCCACTCATGGTAATCAGCCGGGACCGTTCTAAACAGTTCCTACTGTGAAACACTTGCATTTTAATGTCCTTGAAGGTCAAGAAAAAAAAAAACATATCTTTTAAGAAGTCACTTGGTCATTATGTCATTGTATTGAGATTTTTCAGGGCCAAGTTAAAGATTATTTCTTTGCTAGGTTGTTTTGTGTCCTAGTTTTGAGGAGGCATGTTCTTAAGAATCTCCATGAATGGGGGAAGGGCCAGCCAGGGTCACCTGAGTGTCCTGCTCTTTCTGTTTATTTAAATCTGGGTTCTCTGTATTCATGTCTTTTCTGTCATCTGCTCGGTTTATTTTTGGTTTTGTCCAGCGTAAGTTGGGATGAATTCCGTTCTTCATGTCTCTGCCTCCTTGTCTGACATCACAGTCGTTGACTGCATCCTAGGACCATTTCTAACATCCCTCCTACCATTGAGCTCAAAATACTTTCTAGTATAAATAGTTTCCAAGAGTTATTTAGAACTGAGTTTTTAAGGTATTTTTCGAAACTTTATGCATGTTTATGTATATGCCACATGTGTGGATTTGTGTGTGTGTGTGTGTGTGTCCATTCTTTGAGGTCAGAAAAAGACATCAGTCCTCAATGGGGCCTGAGAATTGAACTCAGGTCTTCTGGAAGAGCAGCAAACACTCAACAGCTGAGCCTCCTCTCCAACCTCAGGACTCAGTTCTTACGGCTATATGGGTGGATTCTTCTAGTTATCTTTGTTGTTGTTGTAATATAGTTATATTGTCACAAGAGACTTTCTTAATGTCAGAATTGTAATATGCTAAGACTTGCTTTGTGACCCGGTATGTCAGCCGTTTCATCTCCCTTTATAAAACGAAAAGAATGTTTGTCGTGTATAGACTGGATCTGGGTAGGTAGCTCAGGATGGCCTTGCATCCTCCTGCCTTCTATCTCAGCCTCCTGAGTTCTGAGGTTATAGGGGATCACCACCATGCCTGGTCAGTGGAATGTATATCATGAGGTTGCTTTCTTCTGGTCTACTGTAGTGTGAACACTGGTTAGATCCCATCTTCAACCACGTTGCTGCAGTCTTCTGCCGTCTGTTTGATTGTGGGGGGTTTAGAGTTGATCCATTTACCAGAGTCGTGTGACATCCAAGTAGTGTGATCCGGTGTAAGTGCGGGGGGGCGGGGGGGCCGGGGAGCACAGGGAAGAGGGGGGAACATCAGGAGGGGATGGGGAATTAGCGGAGGGTCGGCAGGGGCAGAGGGGGGGTGTGGGGGGGGGGGGGGCAGGAAGAGATGGGTGCATCCCTGTTACTCTGCAGGGCTGGCTGGGTATGAGTGTCAGGAAGCAGGAGGAGCCAACAGTGTCTTCCAAGTTTCGTGCCTGTGAATGGGCCCTAGAGGGCATGCAACATCCTTGTGGAATGTTCCAGGAAGAAGAAAATGAGATGCTTTTTTTTTGGCCGGGTTGGGGGGCATCAAGCAAACTCACTGCAGCTTGGTGGGACGGGAAGGGGTGGGGGTGTCACTCGCCTCTCTCCAGTCACAGCTCAATAGCTATTGGACTTTTCCCCTCAGCTGGCTGCTATCCTCCGGACGAACCACACTGGGCAGATGCAGGCTCACTAAGATGATGAATGAATGACCTTGGCCTTGTTCTCCTTGCTCAAAGGGCTGGAGTGCATCAAACGAATATCGAAACGTAAACACAGGACGCACCAAAAACATGGAGACTTGGTTGTTGGTTTTTTTTTTTTTTTATTTCTTTGAGTTTTTTTTCCAAAGCTTGCTCTTCACCCCTGCATCCCCGAGAAGAGTCGGTTTCTTACAGTACCTTCTGCACACCCTAGCCTCCCTTACGGCAGAGAGGCCCTAGACTGGACAGTAAATATTTCCAAGTGGTAATGTCCCTCATAGACCCTTATGGCAGTGCTCAGCGATGTCAGTCCTGTCTGCTCCAGCTCGAGGGTCCCTATCTCAGGGACCATTCCGGGCCGACTGTGAAATTCTGTATGCTCAGTTCCTAGGGTGCCCCAAATTCTCGGTTCTTTTAGAAACCAACAGTTAACATTCAGGAGGCATGTGGAAGCAAGGTTTCGCCTGCTCTCTTCTGCCACCTTGGCCTTGTAGAAGACCCTGCTTAGCTTCCTCCTGCCCAGAACTGGAGAGACAACAGCCTACGGAAACCTAAACGTACAGTTCCTTAGCTTTTTAAAGTTATATCAACATATACAAAAGGTGTCTTCTGGAAGCGCACAGTGGTAAGTCCCCACCTCTCCACCACACCGCGAGGGCTCACGTGCTGCCCGCTGCCCTCCCTGCCCAGACTGGCACAGTTCCTGAGCCTTCCCACGGGCTGGGGAGTTCTGAACTGTGTGGGTGAATCAGCACTTCCTATCCTGCATGCCCTCACCTTGCCGACTCCTGCGGAAGGCTGGACGGCCCCTCCCCTTTCCTTGGAGCTGTGATTCACTCAGGTCAGGACCCTGTTTGAGCTGAGTCAGTGGGTGGGATCACAGGAAGGATGCAAGATTTAGCCTGCCTTCCCTGCCTGGGCTGGCTCACTTAGCATGACTCCAGCCGGGCCCCAGGAGCACAGCTGAAATACATGCGGCTCTCTACCTTTGCTGGGCTTTGCCGCTTGCACTGGCCCCTGTTGTCCACACTCTCTGTAGATCTGCAGTGCGTTGATACCAGGCTGCTTTGACTCTTTTGAGACTTACTACATTGGAGTTCGACCTTGGGTATCTCTCTGAAAGCCTGTCACTTAGATATTTATATAATTGTGTTACTGTTTCAGGTCACATGTTATTGAATGGTTTTCAGAGCCTTTGGCTTTTGTGGTGATGGTTTGGTTAGGGATTTTGAGATAGGTTCTCATGTAGCCCAGGCTGGTCTTCAGTTCACTATGGAGCTGGGGTCTTGATTCTGGTCCTCCTGCCTCTGCCTTTCAAGTAGTGGGACGACAGGTGTGGGCTACCACATTTAGCCTTGTTATTTTTCGTTTTGAGACAGGGTCTTGTCATATAGTTTAGGCTGACTTTCAACTTGTGCTGTACACACACACACACACACACACACACACTCTCGGCGTATGACTTTGGACACTTTGAATCTTTCCCCACGCTATTGGATGTAATGGTATCTTCTAAAAGCTGCGTGTGTTCACTCTTCTGGTTTCCTCACCTTGCTCTTGAGTTGCCCTGGACTTAATCGATAAAAACATGAAGAGAAATGGGGGTAGGAGATCTCTCTTTAAATCCATTCTTAGATTCTGGCCACACTCAGCCGACTGAGCGAATCCCCTTGCAGGGGTCTGTATTGATTGACTGGCTCCATAAATGGCTGCGTCTATTAAATCAGTCAGCTGGAGGGATGTTACTCTTCATCATCTCTTTGATCTTTTAGAATATTTTACTGAACTCATTTGGTGTTTAGGGTGCTGGGATAGGTAATCTGCAAAGGAAGTCAGAAAATGAACTACCTCACAGGATCACATTTTCTTCTTCCTCTTTCTTTCCTTCTTTTTTCTTTCTTTCTTTCTTTCTTTCTTTCTTTCTTTCTTTCTCTCTTCCTTTCTTTCTTTCTTTCTTTCTTTCTTTCTTTCTTTCTTTCTTTCTTTTTTCTTAAGATAGATTTCTCTGAGTAGTTCTGGCTGTCCAGGAACTCATACTGTAGATGTAGCTGGGCTTGAACTCAGAGACCTGACTCCGTAGCCCTGACTGGCCTGGAACTGTCTGTGTATACCAGGCTGAGCTCAGACTCAGTGATCCACCTGACTCTGTCTCTAGAGTGCTGGGATTAAAAGCATGCGCCACTATGCCTGGCTGGTTGAGCATTTTGAGTTGTTTTTTCTAGATATTAACCCTCCGTCAGATGGATAGCGATTTTAAAACAGCAGTGTCTCCCTCCCAACTTCAGAGTTTTGGGGTCTGACCTTAAGGTCTCTGGTCCACTCGGGGTTATTTCTCATGCAGGGACAGAGAGAAGGATCTAGTTTCAGTTTTCTGTGTGTGGATATTTAGTTTTTCCAGCATCCTCTGTTAAAGAAGAAGGATGTCTTTTCTCCAGTGTGTATGTATATATATATATATATATATATATATATATATATATATATATAATTTTGGTGTTTTTCTCAAAACTCAGTGGGTTTGTGTTTGGACATTACATAACTGTCTGGATTGATCTCCGTGTCTGTTTTTGTGTCAATATCATATTGGCTTTGTAACATAATTTGGAATCAGGTATGGTGATACATTCATCATTATTAATTGTGGGGATGGACTATTTATACAGGCGTGGAGGCCAGAGGACATGGGGTGCCCTGTTCTATCACCTTCTATCATGAGACAGATTCTTACTGAACTTGGGCCACCAAACCCCAGTGATCCCCCTGTTTCCCCCCTGACCCCAACACACATACCATTGCCCCGGGGTCACAAGTGCCTGGCTTTTTTTTTTTTTTTTTTAACTTAATGCTGGGGTTTCAAACTCAGGCCCTCCTGTTTGCTCCTCAGGCCCTCTTACCCACTGAGCCTTCTCTTTAGGCCCAGCATACCCTCATTTGCTTATCTGAGCTATTTTGTGTTTTTAGATGCAATTTAAGATTGTTTTTTTTTTTCTATTTCTGTTTTTTAAAGCCTGGTATTGGAATTTTGATGAGATTGCATTGAATCTGTAGATTGCTTTTGGTAAGACAGCCGTTTTCTGCGTTAATTCTTGCCGTCCGTGAATGTGGGGTTTAACCTCCTGCTTTAGAGCGATCCGGCTCGGGTTCAGATCACTAACTGCTGCTGTGTGTTTTATTTCCCTAGAAGACCTCCTTCCCTGCCTCAGAATGGGACCCTGGCTCCTACCCTGTTTCCTGTAAGCTAGCTAGTGACAGCTTTGTGTGGGGATGCCTGGGAACCAGCAGAAACCAGAGTCTCTGGAGATGGACTCTGACACGTCGCCCAGCTGCGGGCTCAGCGACTTGAGCAGAGGCGGCAGTCTGGAGAGCCGGTGCAGCAGTTCTCGGTCCAGAAGTTTCACTATGGTGAGTGGATGCTTTCTTTAAAGGTTTTAGATGCTGTGGTTGGTTGATTTGAGGAATAGCTTACGAAGCCCTGTGGGATGTCTTGGAATACTTCTCTGGGGAACTGGCATTTTCTTTTTAATTGTCGTAAATTCTGCACGTGGCGGTGGAACGAATCTCTGGCCACAGATAATAAATCAGAGCAGTTTAGCCCCAGAAAGGACCATGCCTGAAGTCACTGATAACCCAAGCTGGGGGCAGGGGAGCCATCCCACAGGAAAAAGATGGCTCACTTTCAGACAGACTCAAGGACTTTACAAAGGCCAGGCTTTTGATCCAGACCCTTACAGGGCCCTAACAAACCTGAGAACATTGGATCTCTTGAAAGATTTGTTTGTTTGTTTTTCAGATACCCCCCCCCGGCCCCCCACCAGTGCTCCCAAAGGACATCTTGGGATGGTAGGGCCACCTGTTCGAAATCTAACTCGGTTGACAGGTGTACTAAGCCATTTCACAAAACATCCAGTGTCCATCCCCTCTGGAAGCAAAACCACATTTATAGTCTTGAGTTCTCTCTCTCTCTTTTTTTTTTTTTTTAGATTTATTTATTTATTTTATGTGTACGTGTACACTATAGCTGTACAGATGGTTGTGAGCCACCATGTAGTTTCTGGGATTTGAACTCAGGACCTTTGGAAGAGCAGTCAGTGCTCTTAACCGCTGAGCCATCTCTCTAGCCCTTAGCCTTGAGTTCTTATTCTTTTCCTTTCCTCTGCCTTCTTTCTTTCCTTCTTTCTTTCTTCCTTCCTTCCTTCCTTCCTTCCTTCCTTCCTTTCTTTCTTTTTTTTTGAGACTGAGTTTCTCAAAAAACCCTGGTTGCCCCAGAACGCACTCTGTAGACCAGGCTGGCCTTGAACGCTCAGAGATCTTCCTGGCTCTGCCTCCCAAGTGCTGGGATTAAAAGCGTAATCCACCACACTCAGCTTGAGTTCTTATTCTTGATGTGTTTTTAAAGCCGAATCTGCCCCAGGACACAATGGAGTGTCCGTCAGAAATAATGGGATTTTGAAAGGTAGGCTGGGAAGAGCAGAGAGGTCAGAGTGATTCCCAAGGAATTTAACACTAATCTATGACCTGAGGGTTCAGGGTACCCTACAATGCTTCCCTAATCATTTTCACCTATGACTTGGGCAAAAACAGACACCTAGATTCTCTGGCAAAGTTTTAAAATTTAATGCTCAGTGAGCTCTCATGAACGCCCCCCAACTCCCAAAGCTAACCGACTTTATGTCCTACA
The DNA here is from genome assembly GCA_019843815.1 of Montemys delectorum. Classification (NCBI taxonomy): domain Eukaryota; kingdom Metazoa; phylum Chordata; class Mammalia; order Rodentia; family Muridae; genus Montemys; species Montemys delectorum. The sequence continues at coordinate 55,471 of JADRCD010225994.1, forward strand.
GTCACAGATCTACCCGCGTGCATGCCCCTTAGTCACAGAGCGAGGATGGGGGACTGCTGAGCCTTGCGAACCGCTCTTCTCGGGGTTGACATTGGGCGCAAATGTACACAATGTCCCAGGATTTTGTTAAGCCATTTGCTTTGTGATTTCAAGAGGAAAGCCAGGATATGCAGACTGGTTAGTAAGTGACTCTGGGCTGGGCTGCCTTCTTCCCTGAGCCAGACCAGAAGCTATTCTGGTCTAATGTGCGATCTGAAGGCATGGCCAGAGAGCTTCTATGTAACTCACTAGATGTCAGCAAACGCCTAGGATGCACAAGAGCTGAATGAAACTTGATTTTATTCACGATCACATCAAGATATGTGTAGCTGGGGCGGTGTGGCACAGCTTATGAGGCACTCCGAACATCAGAGAAGTTCGAGATCAAGGGCTCTGTGGTCAGTTTAAAGAAGTTTAAAGCCACCGAACCCAGCGTGTAAGCCTTTGAAGCTATTCTCTGTCGGTTCTGTAATCAAACTTGTACACAGGCCTCATTCTTGGCTGGTTTGTTTGTGTCTCTTTCTTGACAGAAGTACAGGTTGAAGTTAGCCACAGCAAAAAAAGAAAAAAAAATTACAGCAGTGTCTAGTTAGAAGTAAGCATAATTAAACCCTTGTTCTGTCGTAGGGAAATATGATGTGCACTTATGGTGGTTCTGCCTAGGTCGTAGGGAAATATCGTGTGCACTTACGGTGGCTCTGCCGAGGCTGCAGGCAAAAATACCCATTCATGTTATTTTTAAAGTATACTACAGCATTGCAATCAAACAGCCTACTTAGAAACTTACCACTGGAGAGATGGCTCAGCGGTTAAGAGCACTGACTGCACCTCCAAAGGTCCTGAGTTCAAATCCCAGCAACCACATGGTGGCTCACAACCACCTGTAATGAGATCTGATGCCCTCTTCTGGAGTGTCTGAAGACAGCTACAGTGTATTTACATATAATAAATAAATAAATCTTTAAAAAAGAAAGAAACTTACCAGGTGGCTCAGTGGCACATACTTCCTTCATATATGCAAGGCCTTGGGTTTACTTGTCAGCTATACACACACACATACACACACACACACACACACACACACACACACACAGCCTAGGATTAGCATTAATACAGACACACAGACCAATAGAACACAGTAGAGAGCAGGCTTTCAACAAAGGTGCTACAAAAACACACTGAAGAAAGGACAGGCGTTCTAATCAGTGCTAGTGGGAACTTGGATGTCTACCTGCAGAAGATTAGCCCTATATTGATGTTTCTTAAGACATACAACAGGTCTATAGGGAGAAAGTTCAGTATCATTAATCACTGGGGAAATACAAACCAGAAACACAATGAGATAGCACCTTGCCCCAGTAAGAATGGTTATTAGCAGAAAAACTAAAAGCATCAAGTGCTGGTGCAGACGTAGAGAAAAGGGAACCTTGTTTACTGCTCGCGTGTGCGTGCGTGCGTGCGTGAGTGTGTGTGTGTGTGTGTGTGTGTCTGTGTGTGTCTGTGTGTGTCTGTGTATTAGAGCTGCTATAAAAAAAACAAATGTGGACTTTGTTTTAAAAATGAAAAAAAATAGACCTGTTGTATGACCAAATAGCATCCTGCGTTTTCATGTTATGGTGGCAGTATTCACAATTACTGAGAAATGCAAGGGCCAAGCATGGTGCAGCATACCTCTAATCCCAGGACTTGAGGCCGAGGCAGAGTTGATCATGAGTTTGAGGCCAGATTGAGTGAATCCAAACCTGCTATACATAATGAGAGCCTGTCTCCAAACACAGAAAAAAATAAAACAAAACAAAACAAAACATGGAAACAAGCTAAGTGCCCATCACCCAGTTAGTGGGTAAAGAGAATGTACCATGCACACACACAGTGGGATGGATACTGTTCAGCCGTGAAATCCTGTCACTTGCAACAACATGGATGGGGCCAGATGCAGACCGTTGGCACTGAGTGAAATAAGCCAGGCTCAGAAAGCCAAGAGCCACTTGGTCGCACTTACCTACGGAATCTTCCAGACTTGGGGCTGGAGAGGTGGGTTAGCAACTAAGAACCCTGGGTGCTCTTGCAGAGGGCCCAAGTTCAGTTCCCAGCACCCACATGGTAGCTCACAACCATCTGTAACTCTAGTCCCAGGGAGTTATAATCCTACCACGCTTAAGGCCTCCATGGACACCAGACATATGCCTGATGCAGAGACACACTTGCAGGCGAAACAACTATATACATAAAGGTAAAAAAAAAAAAAAAAGAAAGAAAGAAAACAGTTTTTGAAAAAAAGAAGCTGACCTTATAGACATTGCAGGCAGAATTGTGGTGACCGGGGGCTGGGTAGGGTAGGAGTGGGGAGAGATACATCAGTGGTACGAAGTCACAGTCGGCTATACACAAGTTCTTGTTTATACTGTACTTGTGAAACCTGGAAGAAAAGATTTTGAACGTTTTCGCCATAGTAAAAAATGTTTAAAGCTATATCTATCTGGCCTGGTTTGGTATCACGAGGGACCCCACAAATATACACAGGTTTTGGGGAGGGGTTGTTTCGAGACAGGGTTCCTCTGTATAGTCCTGGCTGT
>JADRCD010225994.1:60176-74310 GCA_019843815.1 Montemys delectorum
TCCTCCTCCTCCTCCTCCTCCTCCTCCTCCTCCTCCTCTTCCTCCTCCTCCTTGTCTCTTTGCTCTTGAGCACTTGACAAACAGCAGCAGCATCAACCAGGAGCAGCAGGGGTGAGCCGCCTTCTTCTGAGCACCTCTCACCCCTCCTGGGGCTCTGCCATTTATTCCTTCTCCAGGGTCCCCAGATTTAAACTGTCTGCAGCTGGCCCCTCCTAGAGCATGAGGCAATTATAGTTAATGGCTATGGACAAACAGTCCCATATCCCACACCTAGAATTAAAACAAAAGCATATCCACATAACATAGTCAGGTTAAAAACAAAACAAAACAAAACAAAACCAAATTCTCACTACAACTAAGTGGATATCGGCCCTCAGCACCCACAGCTGTGGATAACGATAGCTCAGGGGATCCAGAGTCCTCTTAAGGCCTCAGAGGGCTCTGTACTCATGTACTCACACACACCCCCAAACACACACACACATGCCCGCAAACACACACACTCACACATACACACACACACACACACACACACACACACACACTCGCACCTACAAACACACACATATGCCCCCAAACACACACACACACACACACACACACACACACATTAAAGTTAAAAATAAAAATATTTTCAGAGTCATGCATCACCCCACTGGAATGCCCCGCATCAAGGTCACAGTAGGGGAAAGAGCGTGTATTTATTTCTCTAGACTTTGTGTTTCAGCAGTGGAGACCCAACACTTGTGTCATGGCACCCTGACAGAATCTATAATGGGTGAAACTTAACTAGAGGGATCTTTATTGTGCCAAGAGCCCTGATGATTTCAGACTTGCAGGGCTTGTGTTGAAACAACGAATGAGCTGGGGTTGGTGGCACATGCCTTTAATCCCAGCACTTGGGAGGGAAGTGGAAGCAGGAGGATGTCTGTGAGATCAAGGCCAGCCTGGTCTACATAGCAACACAGAGAGACCTTGTCTCAAGGGGAAAAAAAGCTAAGAAGACAAGAGGGATGAGAACTGTCTGTCATACAAAGACCAAGGCTGACATGTGTGGAATGTGGGGACCAGGCAGGCCAGCAGAAGTAAGGAGTGTGGTGAAGAGAAGAGGCAGGCCATGCATTACGACACTCAGATGTTCCCACCTCTGTGTGTGGGAGGAGGGGCTTTATTTTATCTTATTATATGTATGTAAGTGTTTTGCCTGCATGTATGTCTGTGCACCACATGTGTGCCTGGTGCTCACAGAGGTCAGCAGAAGGCATCAGCTCCCCTAGGACTAAAGTTATAGATGGTTGTAAGCCATCATATTGGTGCTATGAGCCAAACCTAGGTCCTCTACACATGCGCGCGCGTGCGCGCGCGCGCGCACACACACACACTCTCCGGGGTTTCTTAAGACACTGTGTGTTCTGGGCATCAGAAGATCAAAATGGCACCTGACATTTTGATTACAATAACTCCCTGGAAGATGCAGGAAAACATGGAAGCCTTCATATTATCTGATGTGATTCTTAAGTGTAGTGTAATGGAGATGAAAAGTCTGGGAGTTCAGTAGCTATAGTGCAAGAGAATGTTACATGAGGAACCAGTTCTGTTTTTCAGAAAACTCACAAAACTCCTCTTCCCGTAGCCACTACTCCCATGTTGTTAGCTCTTATAACTCTGTCTCAAAAATATAGACTGACATTTTTTTCGTATTATTTTTAAATTCTGAATTATGTGTATATGTAGTGGTGGCGAGAGGTAGGTGCATGTAAGTGCAGTACCCAGTGAGGCCTGAAGAGGGCACCAGATCTCCTGAAGATAGAGTCCTGGGCAGTTGTAAGCTGCCTACCATGGGTGCTGGGAACTGGACCCAGGTCCTCTGGCAGATCAGTGTGTGGCATTAACCAGTGAGTCAGCCCCTGGCTGAAGTTTCTGATGTGGGAAGTGTTGACTGGCTCCACCTGTAGATTGATACTGCTGAGCCGATACCTTGAAAGAATCCTTTCCGGGCTCTCCAGTCCTTCAGGTTTCCCTCTGCCAAAGGCTCTGTCTAGACAGGGAATCCATTGGGCTTCACAGTCCCGCCCCCATTTCTTGTTCCGGTTCTTCCCGTCTGCTGGGCTTCACAGTCTCTACTGCAAACCCCTTCTTTATGAAAAAGCCCTTCATTTCCTGCTTCTGAGGGAGACCTCCAGCCAGCTCTACCTTTCAAGCATCCGCTTCACTGTATTCCTGGCTGGGCTCAGTCCAGGTCACTCAGTACCCAGCATGTTGGCTCTAGGCGTTCCCAGCCATGGATGTAAAAGCAACCTATCTTTTCTCTCACCACCTTCCTCTGCTTTCTGACTTCCCTTTGTTGCCTGTGGGGTTTGTTTGTTGTTTTGTGTTGGTTTTGGTTTTCTGTTTTGGTTTGGTTTGGTTTTTTTGTTTTTTTGAGACAGGATTTCTCTGTGCAGCTGTCCTGGAACTTGCTCTGTAGACCAAGCTAGCCTCAAACTCAGCAGAGATCCACCTGCCTCTGCCTTTACCTCTGCCTGCCGAGTGGTGGGATTAAAGTCATGTACCACCACATCCAGCTTTTTCCCGTTATTTTTATCTTCATGATTTATGTCTGGGTAAGGAAGTCTATAAGGTCCCAGGCTAGAGAGGTGGCTTAACCATTAAGAGCACTTGTTGTTGTTTTTTTTTTGTTTTGTTTTGTTTTTCCCGAGACAGGGTTTCTCTGTGTTGTCCTGGCTCTCCTGGAACTCACTCTGTAGACCAGGCCTGCCTCTGCCTCCTAAGTGCTGGGATTAAAGGCGTGCACCACCACTGCCTGGCCACTTGTTGTTCTTGTAGAAGACCTGGGTTAGATTCCCAGCACCCATCTCTGTGGCAACTTACAGCTCTCTGTACCTCTGGTTCCAGGAAATCCAGCGTATGCAGTGCACAGACATATCTGCAGGCAAAACACCCACACCATAGGCATAAAAAAAAAAAAGAGAGAGAGAAATATTTTTTCAATGAAATGAATAAATCCCCTTACTGTTTTAGCAGTAGGCGCTCAATCCAGTGTGAGATCTCCTTTGATAGTATGGAGACAATGGTATGAAGCGGTGGTGGTTGAGCCATGCCCTATTGTACTGAACACTGACAACTGCGTGCTAGAGCTCATGGTGGGGGGAAGGCCTTGGGTTTTCTGCATCTCTTGACAACATCTTTTTTTTTTCATGAGGTATAACAGTGAAGGACTTACACGTCACTTGTCAGTGGGATATGATAATCCAAACGGCAGGGAACTTCTAGGATACAGGGAAATCTACCCCCCACCCCCACCCCTGCTAGGTATGACTCCTACTTTTTGTGACTTTCTCTTTGCTGACGTCGCTGCTGTTTACGTGCAGGATGATGAGAGCCTGAAGCACCTCACGCATGAGGAAAAGGACGTCATCCTGTTCTTTGAAGAGACTCTCGATTCCCTGGAATATGACCTTGACGAGTCAGCCCTGTGTGACAGCGGCATTCACTGCCACTCTCCACAGTCTCTGGAAGAGAGCCCTTCCAGTCACTCTGAGCCCGAGGATGTCATCGACTTAGTACGGCCAGCACCTGCGCCTGGGAAAGCCGAGAGCCTCCCAGATGTGCCTCAAGTCGCAGGTGAGCAGTAGCACGTAGATCCCGACACCTTTGACTTGGTTTGGTGGAGCACTCCAGACACATTCGCACTTCCTGCTTGGTTTGCCGGGGCTGGTCGGTACAGACACTTGTTTTTTTTTTTTAAATCTTCTAGCTCCTTGACTTTTATTTGTATTCATTTTTCATTCATGTGGTTAATTACATGTGTTTAGTTACAAGTAATATAGGTAAGTACAGGTATAATTGTCAGGGTTTTTTTTTTATTTATTTTATTTATTTTATGTGTATGAGTACACTGTAGCTGTACAGATGGCTGTGAGCTATCATGTGTGTGGCTACTGGGAATTGAACTCAGGACCTCTGCTGGCCCCCTTGCCTGGGCCTGCTCGCTCAGGCGTAATTCACTGTAGCTGTCTTCAGACACATCAGAAGAGGGCGTCCGATCTCATTACGGGTGGTTGTGAGCCACCATGTGGTTGTGTGGGATTTGAACTCAGGACCTCTGGAAGAGCAGTCGGTGCTCTTACCCGCTGAGCCATCTCGCCAGCCCTGATTGTCAGTTTCTTAAATGAACTGTTTCTTTATGTTCCATCTTTGCACTACATGTGAAGAGTGTTGTGCAGATGTGTTTATATGCATGTTCACATGTATGTGGGCACAGATGCATGTATATGTCTGTGCATTTAGAGACCTGAAGTAGATATCAAGAGTCGTCTTTGGTTTTCCTCTATCTCATTGAGACAAGTTGTCTCAATTGAACCTTGAACCAGTGTATAGCAAGTCTAGTTAATACTCTTAGCTCTTTTTTGCCTTGGAATATTTATCTTGATACACATGATACATAATTGGCTAGAATCCCTTGGTACCAGCAGAGCAAGCTATCAGTATATCGGACCATCATAATTACATGGAAGGTCTCTTTTTCAACCTATGCTCCTGTTTTCTATCTGCTCCATGATCAACAATGTCATAGTCTTTTGTAAAGAGCATGAATAAATTTTCAAGTATGATGATATATTTCCATCATACAGAATATTTTTCATTCCATGGAAAACTAAAACATAGATGTCTGCATAGAACATTTGTTCTAAAATTACTATTGCCTATACCAAGCCTTAATCATTTGACAATTATTCTTCTCTGTGGAAAAGTTAAAAAAGTTATAATTTTTGCACTTTACAAGATTTTCAGCATTTTAAAAGGAAATTTTTCCCTCAACATGAATAGCCTTTCTTCTTAATTATAAAATAAATAGATAAATAAATAAATAGAACTGTGCAAAAGAAGCTTTTGGTTTAAAAATACAGGGCACTCTAGAAGGCTTTTGTTTTCCCTTGCTCCAAGGAAATTCAATATAATGTTTTTTTTAATTAGATATTTTCTTTATTTACATGTCATACGATATCTCCTTTCCCAGTTTCCCCTCCAAAAATAAAAATAAAAAAATAAAATAAAAATAAAAAACAAAAACAAATCCCTGTTCCCTCCCCCCTCCCCCTGCTCACCACCCCACCCCCTCCTGCTTACCGGCCCTGGCATTCCCCTACACTGGGACATAGAACCTTCACAGGGCCAAGGGCCTCTCCTCCCATTGTTGACTGACTTGGCCATCCTCTGCTATACATATGCTGCTGGAGCCATTAGTCCCACCATGTCTACTCTTTGGCTGGTGGTTTAGTCCCTGGGAGCTCTGAGGGCACTAGTTAGCTCATATTGTTGTTCACCCTAAAGGGCTGCAAACCCTTCAGCTCCTTGGGTCCTTTCTCTAGCTCCCTGTACTCAGTCAAATGGATGGCTATGAGCCTCTACTTCTGTCAGATACTGTCAGAGCCTCTCAGGAGACAGCTATCTCAAGCTCCTGTCAGCCAGCACTTGCTGGTAGCCACAATAGTGTCTGGATTTGATGACTGAATATGGGAAGGATTCCCAGGTGGAGTAGTCTCTGGATTGTCCTTCCTTCAGTCTCTGCTCCATAGTTTGTCTCTGCAACAGCTTCCATCGGTATTTTGTTCCCCCCTTTTACAAAGGAATGAAGTATCCACATTTTGGTCTTCCTTCTTCTTGAGTTTCTTGTGGTTTGTGGATTGTACTTTGTGTATTCCGATCTTCTGGGCTAATAACCACTTATCAGAGAGTGCATACCATGTGTGTTCTTTTGTGATTGGGTTACCTCACTCAGGATGATATTCTCCAGATCCATCCATTTCTCTAAGACTTTCATAAATTTATTGTTTTTAAAAGCTGAGTAGTACTCCATTATGTAGATGTACCACATTTTCTGTATCCATTCCTCTGTTGAGGGACATCTGGGTTGTTTCCAGTTTCTGGCTATTATAAATAAGGCTGCTATGAACATGGTGGAGCATGTGTCCTTATTACATGTTGGAGCATCTTCGGTATAGACACTCTTAAAGCTTCCTAGCTTCTAGAAGGAAGTCTCCAGCAAGGGAACTCTGAGAGAGAGGGAGGGCAGGAGTAGGGGGAGCAGGGGTAGAAGTGGGTAGGAGGGAAGAAGAGAGAAGAAAGACCAAATGCACATATAGGGAAGTGTGTGTGTGTGTGTGTGTGTGTGTGTGTGTGTGTGTGTTTAGGTGTTGGGGAGGGTCAGGCACTTGATTTGTTGTACAAGATTATATCCCATTTCTTTTTTTTTCTTATGATTTTTATTAGATATTCTCTTTATTTACATTTCAAATGATATCTCCTTTCCCGGTTTCCCCTCCGGAAAAACAAAAAACAAAACCCTGTTCCCTCTCCCTTCCCCCTGCTCACCAACCTACCATCTCCTGCTTCCTAGCCCTGGCATTCCCCTACACTGGGGCATAGAACCTTCACAGGACCAAGGACCCCTCTTCCCGTTGATGACTAACTAGGCCATCCTCTGCTACATATGCTGCTGGAGTCCTGAGTCCCACCATGTGTGCTCTTTGGTTGGTTGGTTAGTCCCTAGGAGCTCTGGGGGTACTGGTTAGTTCAGATTATATCCCATTTCCAACACATGGCTCTCTGAGGCGGTCAAGAAAGGGCAGAGAAGGTTCGAGTTAGCACTGAGCAGCATCAACCAAGAGATAAGCTTATGCTCGTGGAGTTATGAGGTAGAACCGGAAGGAAATGGTCAGTGAGATTTCCTTACAGCTTGTATTTGCTGATGGGAACTTATATTAAAAACAAGGGATGGAGACACATGGGACATGCAGGACAAGAAAGAAGAGAGAAAACACGTGTGTGCACGCAGACTGTCAACACTGGTGTTCGTCATATGCTTCTGGGAGAGAGGGGGGTGTATAGTGAGATAAGGTCTGGAGCTCACTGGGCAGCCCAGCCTGACGCTCAGTCCTCTTGTCTGTGCCTCTCGAGGGCTGACATCGCCATGTATACCACCACTCTTAGCTTCCATGCATCTTCTTTTGAAGCATTACTCAAAATCTGATGTTGCGGTTCGCAGCCAGCCCTTGAGGGGAGAAACATTGAATTTTGCATTTTTATTGCGCTTCTGCATTGAAGCATAGTTCCTAAGGTAACTTGAATCTGCTGATCCTTTAAAAAGATTAGATCACATAAATCACACCAAAGAAAACAGGTTTGGAAAATCTAGCACTTGCACCCAGCAGTTGTCTAACCTATTTTCATAGCTTTTCTGATTTTTTTTTTTTTTTGAGGTAGGGTCTCTTTATATAATCCTGGTTGTTCTGGAACCCACGGTGTAGACCAGGCTAGCCTTGAACTCAGAGAGATCCACCTGCCTCTGCCTCTTGAGTGCTAGGATTCAAAGTGAGCACCCTGTCTTCCATTCTGTGTCTCCTGATGAGGTGGTCATTGCTTGGCTCCTGGGAGCCAAGCATGCTCCCGAGGTGATGGATTCTCAGAAGCGTACCTTTCCAGACTGCTTCCTAACTGGATGTTTCTGGCTCTAGATAGTCACCACCCTGTCTGGAAATCTGTTGGTTCTGAATGTGTGGATCTGAGAATAAATGGACTGCCTCTTCTGTAGACCATGCATCAGGAGAAGCATTTTGATTAGCTATTGTAGAGGTTCATAGTGTGTCTCACTGTGGCTCTCTGGAGTAGTGTGGGCAGGAACATGCATCTAACTTTTATCGGGGCACAAACTTATGAGGTCTCTCTTCTCTTTTTCAGAGGCCCCATCTGTTGCAAAACAGGGCGCTCCATTTCTTGAAGATGAGAAACAAGCCGCTGAAAATTTCCTGCCACCACCAGACTCCAGGGGTCCCGAGGTGTTTCCTCTGCCGCCCTCCCTGCCTGTCCCCGCTCCCTCTGCCCCACGAAAGGAGCTGGTGTCCCCATCTCCTCCAGCAGAGCATCCCAAACTGCTCCGTTCTGTGCCCACTCCTCTGGTGATTGCTCAGAAAATTTCTGAGAAGTTGGCGGGCAATGAAGCCCTGTCTCCCACATCTCCCTCAAAGGAAGGCAGGCTTGGGGAGTGGAGGACGCCGACTTCTCTAGCCCCTCGAAACGGGGACCATGTCGGCGTGTGGCATCGACACACGGCCCAGCCGCCACCCAAGATCCATCGCTTCCCCAGCAACATAAGCGTGACCAACAGCGCGGGCAAGGACTTCAACAAGACCATCTCCAAGGCGGCTGTCAATGTACAGGAGCGCAAGGCCCAGGTCCTGGCCAACATCAACGGCATGTCCTTCATCGCTGCGGGCGACACGTCAACGGAAGAGCGGTGGCAGAAGTCGGAGGAGCAGAGGAGTGGCTCTGCGGATGGAGCACGCACCCTGGGCAGAGCGGGCATGGCCAGCGAGCCCGGGGCGCTGTGTGCAGGAGTCCCGGCCAGGGCGCAGCAGTCCCGGGCTGTGCAGACGGAGCAGCCTCCGGCGCTGGTCAACGGCTTCCAGAGCGTGCACGAGGCCCTGCGCAGCGAGCCCAGCTCCTTCGTCCCCACCAGCAAGACCATCACCTTCCGGCCTGACCCTGCTGTGACCGGCAAGCTGGCGCGCCAGAGTGCCAGCCGCAGCCTGTACGAACCGCGCCCGGACGGCAGCCAGGATGCCCGCAAGCGCACGGGCTCGCTCCCCCGGGCGGTGGGCTTCCGGCCGCAGGGCATCACAGTGCAGTTCTCCGGCCGTGGCTCCACCGAGGAAGCTCGGCGCGAGGCTCTGCGCAAACTCGGGCTACTGAAGGAGAACTTGTGAGGGCCATGGGTGGGACTGCTGGAGTGGCCCTCGTAGAACTTGGAATGTCCCGCACTGGGATGTCCCGTGCTGTAAGCACAGGAGCTGGGTGGTCGGAAGTTCTGCACGTCCACGTCGGGAAAGAAGCTTCCACCCCAATCCCAGTGCAGCACAGAGTCTAGAGGCCGGTAGGGCAAAGACGACCCCACCCCGCCCCCAGCCGTCCTTTTCCTTTTCCGGGGTCCCGGAATAACATTAAGACCTAAGGGCTTCCATGGCTGCAGATGCCCCATGACTTCATTTGGGAGGACCACCTTGGCTTGATTGGTCCAGACTCTCTGATCCGGCTTTTATCCCACGGGCCGGCTTTGAAAAGCCAGTATAGCTCTCTGATGCTCAGGATTCATTCTCCTCTTCGAAAATAAATAAATAAATAAATAAATAAATAAATAAATAAATAGGAATGCTTGTTAAATTTTTATAGTGTCATTATACCCTTGGAGGTCTAGTTGTTGTGTGTTTGTTTTTGAAGGGTGGAAGTTGGCAGTGTACCGATCAGGGCTTGTTTCTTGACCTCATTTTGTTTTCCCCATTTTCTTAACTGGAAATCTAAATGAACCCATTAGGGTAAGATTTACTGTAATTTTGAATTGTGAAAGTTAAAAAATGAAGTCGAGTTTGAAAAGGGTGGTAATTTTTAGAAAACAAGTCTCATTTGACTCTCTAAAATCCGCTCCTGGGATATGTGTGTGTATGAGTCTGATGTGTAATACACGTACCTATGCTAATGTACACGTGAGTATCGGGAGTCTGTGTGTGTACATTCCTTATTAAGTATCTACTTCTGAAGACACCATTATCTAACTACAGGATGTGAGCGCTTCCTTTCCTCTAACAGACAGCTCAACTTTGTGATGAGACACTAAGAATTCTTCCTATTATGGAAGTTGGTTGGCTAAGGATACATGAGCCCCAAGTACTTCTTCTGTAATAATGTGCTGTGTTTCCAGTTAAAGCAATATTTCCTGATTTCAAATAAGCAAGATAGTTCCTGCTTTTACTTAACACTTTTTAGAATTTAAAGGAAAATTAAAATCTTTGTCACCTCACTAGTTCTGTATGACAAAGTAGCTAGAAAACCAAAGAAAATGGTCTGATTGGTTATGTTCCACGAGCAGTTGATTTGAAGAACACTGAACTCAAGTTGTGCAGCTTGAAGTTTTCTTCCAGATTTTGTCTTACAGAGTTGTGGCCACAGCGTTATTATCAAAACTATTTAAGGCTGGAGTCCCAAACTTCTAAAAATAGTTAGGGAAGGGCTGGCCTGAGAGCCACACCCTTCTGCCTGCGGGCCCTCGGCAGCAGTCTCTGTAGCAGAGCCCATTGCTTTTCCCTTTTCCCGTTGAGTATTACTGAGACTCTGGCTTCTAAGGAGCTGTGGAAGGGCATGTTCACAGTACTACACTTAGCTTGTAAATTACATACAGTGAATGATTAGGTTTTATTTCTTTGGAGCCAAGGTCTAGCAACTCGCTCAGCTCTTGTTCTCCCAAAGTCATTCAAACATTTTCAAATCTTAATTGAAGGAGGGGCTTTAAATTTTTTCAAGTGCTTTTAATTTTGTTCTTACTTATGATAGGTTTGTTGAGAGGGGCCAGGAGGTTCCTTTTGACAAAGTGAGATGCCATACACAGTGTTTAATAACTGAAGGTCTCGATACAGCTGTTACAGATCCTTTATAGATGATCATTTCTTTTTATCTTTTTTCTATGATCTTATTGTGAGTAGAATGAGTTTGATTGTATATTAACATATTCTCATAATTACATTTTGAAAAACAAAATGTTATCTTACCTGTAAGCTACTGTATTACGTTATGCATGATATTATTTCCTCTTAAAGGGTTATATCTTTTTCTATTATTTATTCATATTTTCTCTATTTAATCTATAATGATATTGACTGTTACTTTTTTGTTACTTATGTCCAAAACCCTAATTAAAGTCCTCTTTTTGTAATGGATGGGGACCCTGCTGTGTGTCTTATCTGCTGAAAAGCAGTAGTCCCCGTGTTGTAGTTATGTGACATGACATTCTTAAATGGCATCGATTCCCAGTACTGAAGGACCATATTTCAAAGCAAGATTGAAATGAAAACGAAAGATGGACCTGAGGTTCCCAATTTCTCTTCAGGCGACATTTATAAACAGCTTTTCATTTTTAGGAAACTCTTATGTAAAAGGCAGAAAACCACCACTACCAACAATAACAACAATTTCTCTCGCAAGCCAAAGTCCTACCTAGCAATCCCTGGAGGGAAGCGCCTGCTTCCATTCCTGCCTCTCTACCGCATCGGCCCCAACCTAGTGTGTGTGCACGCTGATCTCCATAAAATAAGCAGAACCTTTGCTCTTTGCTTTCTTTCTCGCCCAGGTTACATGTCTCATAAGGATGCTTGAAGAGAAAGGGAAGGATGCTGCCATGCTGAGGCCTCTGCTACGCACTGAGACTGATCATGGATTCCTCAGCCGTCAGAGGGGACCTGCAGGCAGGGCTATGGGAGCAGGTGTATGATGGTAGAACTCTTTGCACACACAGCTAGTAGGGAGCAGGGTAGGACCACATCAGGAACTCGATTCCTCCGCAAGGAGCTTGATGGAGTTAATCAATGAGGCTAATGGGAAACTTCCCCCCCCCCCCCCCAGACAGGGTTTCTCTGTGTAGCCCTGGCTGTCCTGGAACTCACTCTGTAGACCAGGCTGGCCTCGAACTCAGAAATCCACCTGCCTCTGCCTCCCAAGTGCTGGGATTAAAGGCATGTGCCACCACCGCCGGGGGGGGGGGGACTTAGTATCAATTCAAAACAAAACCAAAAAGTGTGTTCTTCCCAACCCCCCAGGGCTTTCTGATTATGGGGATCTGACCTTTCCCAGGACTCAGTGGTGATTTTTTTTAATGATATCAGCTCTTTAACATGTATTAAAAAGGAAGAAAGAGAAAATAAATTTGACAACAACTTATTCTTATCCAAAAAAAAAAAAAAAGTGTGTCTGCTACAGCTGTTGTCCTAGCTGTGATTCACATACAATGGGGCCATTGTTTAACTCTGGCTACTTTATCGATGTGACCTAGCAAGATTAATAAACTTATTTTTGCTCTAAACTGCTCCCTGTGTTCTCAAACTCCTGTCATCCAATAGTGGGGTTGTCTGGATGAGCAGTAGCCTTGTTTCTCTGGGTCCCTTGTCCTCGCCCTGGTCCCCAGCCAAGGCCGCTGGGTGGAAGGAGGAAGGGGAGGAGCGTGAATGTTCACCTGGAGAGGTTTCTGTTCCCTCTGAAGTGACAAGTCACCAAACAGGTTCTGTGTTGTCTCTTCACAACAAGGCTTTCTCCCCTGCCTTTAAAGTATGGGGACACATCCCTATCTTTTCTAATCTGCTAGTCAGACAAGCCTTGCTTTCAAATACATGAGAAAAAAGGAGCCGGAGCTGGGCACTGCCATGTCCTGAGAACGTCGCAACTCTGGGACCAAGTTTGAAACAGAGGCCCACTCGGGCACTTCAACCACTGGCCTCCCATTCACCCTCCTCACACCAGAATCACCGGCTTTCTCTGGGCATCAAAGCCGGGGGAGGTGTAAGCTACTCTGGGAATCCTGTCTCTGCAGAGATGGCTAGACCTATCACCTACTTTTAGGTTTAGAAGGAATTAGCCTTTGTGGGCGACAGTTGATGTGCTTTTAAAGGTCACTTGATTCAGAAAGATGCCGAAGAACTGTCGTCCTTCAGAGTCGTCCTATTTCCTAAGGCTTCTGGCTGGACATGGCGACTAATGTAGCTAGGGGCTGTGTCAGCCCCATTCCGGAGGTGAAGGCAGGCAGGTGAGTGTTGACGGTCAACCTCAGCTACTTTGAGGTCAGCCTGGGCTTCACGAGAGAACCAGTTTCAAATTCCAGCAAGACCTCCGAAATGCCAGCCACCCCAGTGACCGCAGGTTCTACACACACTCCCTTCTGGTGACTTTCCTGGGAGGGGTGGACTGCCACAAACAACTCCTAGGAATAGGAACTCTTTCCTGTAGTCTTCCTCTTCGTCCTCTGAACTATATGAACCTTTTGTGCAACCATAGGAGGAAGAAGGAGGCATAATGGGGACTTCCAGAAAAATCCATATGACCCACGATCTATCTTCCAGCCCCAAGTAGGAGAGCGATGCTGAGTGTCATGTGCCTCAGAAACTTTCCACCAGGGCCCCTACTGGTCTGCCCTAGGTCTTCATTCAGGCCCCACTGCTTTAAGGTATCCTGGGATCTAGAGTAAGGCAGACCAGAAAGGGGTCTTCATGTATGCTTAATACAGGTTCTTGAATGCCAAGTGATATGTTTTGCAAAACACAGTATGGTGCAGCGGGAGGGGGTGCCTTCGCGGACCCACACTGAGACATCCCTCCTGAGGTACCAGTCATATGATGACGATGACGATGGGTCTAGTATAAAATGAAGTTTATTTTGAGGACAGGGGAAGTAGGGGGTTAAGAAGGGAGTAAAGGAAGAAAAAGAAAGGGGACAGAGAACAGAGAAAGAGGGAGAGAAGAGAGAGAGAGAGAGAGAGATCAGAGAGAGAAGGGAGTCAGAGGGAGGGCGTGGATTAGAGAGCTCAAGCCAAACAGTCCTTTTATAGCAGCCAGGGTTGTACCTGGCTGTTGCTAGGTAACTGCTGGGCGGAGCTAACATGCAAACAGCAAGCTTACCCTAAAATCCTCGGAGCCATCTGTCTCCTCACTGGGGCCATACTTCTGAGCTTCCAGAGCATTTGGAAGGGGAACTCCAGGTTATTGGGAAGCCATTCTTAGGGGGGCAGGGCTCCAGTCCCCCCTGCAGGTTGTACCTTCCTGTAGTCATGGGTTAAAAAGTCACAGCTGAGCCGGGTGGTGGTGGCGGCGGTGGCGCACGCCTTTAATCCCAGCACTTGGGAGGCAGAGGCAGGCGGATTTCTGAGTTCGAGGCCAGCCTGGTCTACAGGGTGAGTTCCAGGACATCCAGGGCTACACAGAGAAACCCTGTCTCGGGAAAACCAAAAAGAAAAAAAAAAGTCGCAGCTGAACCTAATGGAACCTAGTCATCAACAGCCAAGTCACACTTCACGACCTCTGACTTCAGAGTATGTGTGTACGTGAAGCATGACTGCCGAGGGTGCTAGCCAAAATTCTGGAGATGCTTTCAAAGGGCGAGGCTGAGGGAACAAGGGTAGGGTGACCAGACTGACTTCAGCCCTTGGCATCAATGATTGTGCTCTTTAGGTGAGTGTATTGGCCTCGGGTGTTGCCACACACCGCTAAAAGTCTGACCTTGTTACTAAAGACTCCTCAGGCTCTCTGTGGCCCTTGGGAGATGA